>BPLS01028170.1:3368-25041 GCA_019656275.1 Rhododendron kiyosumense
ACAATTAACATTGTTAGCTGAAAAGGTGGAGACGGAGAAGGTGGTCACCGTCGAGTGGCTAACGGTCACGCGCAGGTGGAAGGACAGCGTTGCGCCGCCTGCGGATGGAGTGATCCTGGTCGAAGAGAGGGCGGCGGTGGAGGGTTAGACTGGGAGATTTAAAACACTAAAATGATGAGATGGGGCATTTATTTGTGAGCCGCGACAAGAAAGGCGATTGCAGTTTCAGACGGAGGCGGCGGAGGCATCAACGTCCATGGGGGCGGCGGGGGTGGAATGACCTGACGAGGAGTAGTTGGCGGTGGAGCTAAGACCGGCGGAGGAGTAGCCGGTGGTGGCGGGGCTGATTGGAGGAGAGAGAGAGAGAGAGAGAGAGAGAGAGAGAGAGAGAGAGGGTGGGCTACATTCATTTGAAACCCTAAATGATAAGCTGTGTTTATTTGTTGCTATTTAAAGTGGGGCAAAAAAGTATAATCACACCAACATGACTTAGTGAGCATTACACTTTTACCCCATAGGACTTGGTGGGGTATAAAATCCAATATTAGGACTGGCTCAAAATTAACTCCAAAATAATTTGATTGGGTAGTTTACCTGTGTGTAACCTTCAACTTTCTTGCCTTTGCTTGATTGGTTGAGCAAACATGGACTATTGAACTGGCCCCCTCCTGATGGGCTGTATGCAAGTTTTCACTAAAAGTGATTGACCTCATCATAGTCTATAGGCTTGTACGCCAATTATTGGGTACTTCCGGAGTAACATGTGCTATTGTCATGCGGTGCTCCTTGCAAATAAAATATCGTCACTATATAATGTGGGTCACTCCTTATCTCTCAATTACCCAACAAAATTGAGTGAATGATTATATCCTTACTGCAAAAATTATAACTACGTACGTAAATGGTTGAAAGTACCATTTAAAAAATACTACATGGACATGGTACTATGGGAGCATTGAATAAGCACTTGTACCCTAATACTTATTTCCTTTACCCAAGTGAAAAATAAATTTAGAATTGACATTAAGTAATATCACCACAGGATTGTAATTTTGTTCCCCATTTCAAAAAGTTTTGGTTAATATAATCCACTTTTTTGGAGCTCAAAACATGTTTCACTTTCCCTTCGTAATAATCGTTCATTTTGTAGAGTTTGGGTTCTTAGGCAATTATGAGAAAAAAACCAGTCTAATCTCATATCGACAAATATTTGGTCCAATAACACTTCTTTTCTAATTAAAAAAAAAGAACAACAACAAGAAGAACACTTCTTTTGGTTTAGAATGTTTGATCAAGAATTGAATGCTTGGATCAATGACTTACTTGTACTTAACTAATTAAGATTATGTTTCTTTTTGTAGAAATAATTGCCAAAATCAAGCCCTACGAAAATGAACGTCGACTCCTATCTTCAAAGTTGAGCTCAGTTTGGGTCCCATACGGAGTGGGTGTAATTTCACCCACTTTTAAATGGGTGAATAAGATTGCAGTCCAAAGTATTGGAGTACATATTTTTATGTTCTACAAAACTGGTTGTTCAAAAGATAGATAATTTTTTTCCCTCTAATTGTTGCATTGAAAAAGTCTTACCTTGGAGTTTACTTCTTGAATCAAGTACAGAGGACTGAAGAGAAAAAGAGGTAGTTGTAGTGGTTGTCTGTTTTGTTCCTTTTTCTTCCCTAATCACATTATGAGCTTTCTCTTTTTTGCTTTTTGTTCTTTTTCTCTCCCAAACAAGAGTAAAGGATAGTGTATTCCTTGTTCTGTATTTCCATCTCTTGCATACTGAATTGGGGCAGTTCATGGGGCCCATTGGCTGGACCATGCCCTGAAAGGCCTCGCCTTTAGGGCTCGCATGGACATGACCAAATCTACCTGGTTGGGCCGGGCTGCAAAATGGACATGGCAAAACGATCGAGACCTAGTTGGGCAGGGCTACATAATGGACATCGGTGAGCTATCGGGCTTGGAAGGGCAAGGGATGAGCCCTTTGGATTAAACTCAAACAGTTTTTTATTGAACGGTTCAGTAAAAAACTGCTCGGATCAAACCCTTCTTGATCATTTTTTTTGCTAATTTCTCATGAGTACCCTTAAAATCACATTCTGAACATATTGAGCGGCTCGAATCGTCGTAATTCGATAGGAAAAGGGGAGTCCCGCACGGTAAGCTCGTGTGAGATTCCTCATTGGAAATTTAGTATGAGATAGACCATAGATCTGGAGATGAAAGCTCGATCTGCCGGTGGAGACTACGGTGGTAGTGGCGGCAAGCCGGAACTACGGAGGCTGTGGAGAGGACAGGCGGTGGTGGTGGTGGGTCAGTGGGAGATAGAGGGGAGAGGTGGTGCAGTGCGGGTGAGTCGGAGGAGGAAGAGAGAGGGGTTGAGAGAGAGAGACTTCTCTTCCTGTTGAAGATGAGACCTTTTCTCCAAACCCGTTGATGATGAGACGGGGTGTTTTTAGTAGTTCACTTAAAACAGGGTTTATGTGGAATGGGCTTGACAAGTGATGGGTTTAGATGGGTAAGCTTTGACAAAATGAGGCCGGCCTTGGGGTTTTGATTGGCCTGCCCCATTTTGTCAAAGCCTATCCATCTAATTAAGTCCATCACTTGTCAAGCCATTCCACATAAATCCTGTTTTAAGTGACCTACTAAAAACACCCCGCCTCATCGTCAACGGGTTTGGAGAAAAGGTCTTCTCCAACAGGAAGAGAAGTCTCTCTCTCGACCCCTCTCTCTTCCTCCTCCGACCCACCTCCACCGACCCACCTTCACCGCACCACCTCTCCCCTCTGTCTCCCACCAACCCACCACCACCAACCCACCACCGCCTCTCCTCTCCACTGGCAAAATCTACTCCAGGAATGGCTCTAGATCTGTTCGTCGTATGCCACAATCGATGGATTCAGCGCTGTCGCCCACCGCATCTCTTTCTTCTGGATTTCAACCATGGAGGTCGAATCACCTACAATTTACCCTTACCGGATGCATTCCTCGATTTTCTCAACGAGAATGGGTTGGACCCCTTGAATATTGATCGATTGTAATACTGATCCCACCCCACGTTATATAAGGTACACGTGTATTTGAAAACTGAAACTTTTGTGTCAGTCTCAATGAGTTACTTTGTGATGCTCAATTGGGTAATTGAGATTAGATAGAAAAAGGGTTTAATGTGGGTGTGCTCATGTGATGTTTGTTGTTGAAAAAGGTTAGAAAAAACGAGTGTTTATTAAGGGAAATGATTTTGTCACTTTTTTTTTGTTAACGTCAATTTCCTACAAGTGTATTTTTGTACAAAAAATACACTTGCAGAAAAACGTTAAGAAAAAAGAGAGTGGCAAAATCAACAGCCTTTATTAAAGATATCAATCTCAGTGATTAACTCATGCTCTTAAAATGGGTAATAGAAATTCGGTAGGAAAAGGGTTTGATATGGGTGTGCTTTTTGTTCTTGAAAAAGGTTGAAACAAGGATGTGAAAGTGATATCAAAGAGGTGAATTTTGAAAAGAGGTGTGAATTTTAGGTGGGGTGAATTCTACAATGAGATGTGAATTTTGCAAAGGAGTGTGACTTCTAGAGGTGTGAATTCTGCACAGAGGTGTGAATTGTCTAAATGACAGAATTCACACCTTCGAAAAAGACAGAATTCACACCCAAATAGAATTCACACCTTCGAAAAAAACAGAATTCACACCCCAAAAAATTCACACCATTCTACATGATGTGAATTCTAGAAGTGTGAATAGTGCAAAAAGGTGTGAATTCTTGCAAATGAGTGTGAATTCGGGGGTGTGAATTCTGCAAATGAGTGTGAATTCTTGGAAGTTTAAATTTTTGGGGTGTGAATTCTGTAGGGTGTAAATTCTTCACATGAGTGTGAATTCTGAGAGTGTTAAAAAGTGACAAAGGTAAAATAATAAAAGCTTCTTTAAAAAGGGGCTGGATTGGATAGCTCTACAAAAAAGGGTTTGCATAGAACTCCAAGCAAAATATGGGACCGGCCAGAAATTTCCCGAACATTCAATAGGGCGCAATTATCATGTAGCGAGACCGGAAGCTGCGAAAAACAAAAAGGAAGGACTCACCTTGTGCATGAAAGAACTCAGGATATTCAGACCAGCATACTCGCACTTTGACTAGTTATCTCTGAGAGACCAATTCCATTGTCCCACCTATAACTTCCTTAGTTATATAGATTTGTCAACGCAAGAATAGGTCACACATGCATTCGTCATCACGTCCATGCATGAAATAGAGGTGAACAGGAACTGACCCCATCCATGCTTCTTTCCTTTTTTGGTGCTTAACTGCCACATCCATTCACCTGATCACATCGTCATGTCAATACTTCAAAAGTTTTTTTTATATCCGAAAATACTTCAAAAGTTTACAAGGAGACTACAAGCAATGCCGGCCCAGACATTTGAGTTGTTCAAGTCCAACTTCATATTGTGTTGCCCATTTAATATTATGTCATACAAAATTTAAAAGAAAAAACATATGAGTACCAAAAAAAAACCCATCAATGTTACATTGTTCATTGAGCTTGAATAACATTAAAAAAAAAAAAAAATTCAACATCAAAATATAACCCCGGTTATAGTGCTTTATAATTAACACCATCCAATTCGAAGAAAATGAGTTCTCCTTACATTTTTTTGTCAATTAAGTCATCGTACTTTACTTATCTAAGAGCTCGGAGCCCATGCCGCTAACTTTTGATTATTTAGTTTTTTGGGCTTTTCTGCCTTGAAAAACAAAAAAAGTTTAAAAAGTCCCAAATGCCCAAAAATGCTCTTAGTGAAATGGTGCCTCATTTTCAATTGAGTTTGTAGATACCCGTAAATTTCTTTTAAATTTTAACATTTTATAAGTGGACAAATAATGGTTTAATGTGAAAATTATAGTTGTGGGTCAATGTGTAAGAGTTTGAAATTTGTGGGTGTTAGTGTGATAAGGTGCATATGTGTATAAGTGTGTGCCAGGGAAAAATTTTCCCATCTCTTTCTCCCTCACGTCTCTCTCTCTATCTCCTGGCCTCTCTCTCTCTCTTTCTCGCTCTCTCTCCAAATTTCACCCAACTCACTCTAAACCCACTCAAATCAACCTTCAATCTTTCATCCCTACGCGTATTGTGGTTCGTATCTCGTGGGTCTTGCTCGAAGGAGGAGTATTCAGTTGTTTTCGAAGTTTGGAGAGCTAGAGCTTGCTCAACTTGCGTGGGTTTCGCTTCTCGACTTGAGGTAGGGAATTCTACCTCTCTTTATATGTTTTATGAGTGATTTGGTGCATGAATCGTGCTTGTAATGTCGTGTTTAAGTTTGGATTGAAAATTCGCAGTTGCTGTAAGAATTGTCTGTTTTTCCTAGATTCCTACTGGTAGGCCCGTCTTTTCTATCGGTAGAACGATGTTGTTTTGCCAAAAAATCAATTCCCTACTGATACGAGCTTTTCCCCTACCGGTAGAACAAGTGAGAAATTCTTAGTAAGCATGTCAAACGTATAACAGCAGCTCAAAAGCTGCTCAACAAGCTGCTCACCGTAACTAACTTCTACCGGTAGGTTAAGCATAAATCCGAAATGCTGGTCCTCCTGTTTCCAATATCTACCAGTAGGACTATAAATCTGAAATGTTGGCCCTCTTGTTAGCATAAATCTGAAATGTTGGCCCTCCTGTTTTCAATTTCTATTGTCCTGTTAGCATAAATCCGAAATGTTGGCCCTCCTGTTTTCAATTTCTACTGGTAGAACTTGTTGTCCTACCGGTAGAACTGGAAGGTAGGTCAAGCATAAATCCGAAATGTAGCATAAATCCGAAATGTTGGCCCTCCTGTATGCTTGTCCTACCGGTAGAACTTGAAGGTAGGTCAAGCATAAATCCGAAATGTAGCATAAATCCAAAATGTTGGCCCTCCTGTTAGCATAAATCTGAAATGTTGGCCCTCCTGTTTTCAATTTCTATCGGTAGGACGAACTTGAAGGTAGGTCAAGCATAAGTCCGAAATGTTGGCCCTCCTGTTTTCAATTTCTACCGGTAGGACTTGTTCACCTACCGGTAGGTCAAGTTCTACCGGTAGGACTTGCTGGCGTACTGGTAGGGGATTGAGCTGCTGCAGTATCTTTCAGCTGCTTTCCTATATCTTTCAGCTCACATGTCGAAGCTTTTCATTGACTCTAATGAGTTCGTTTACGCACCCTTCCAAGTGTTTTGGAGAGTATTACTCGTTTCTCACTTAGAGTGGCATCCAATGGACTCTAGTGAACATGTCTAGGGATTCGATGAGTAGTATTGCAATCCGTTCTCTCTCTCGACTCGTGAAATTCTTAGATTCCTTTAGTACTTGCTTTTACGGACACCGAGTATAGAAACTAGATAACCGGGTATCGCAGAGTCTAGTCGTGGGTTAATATGTGGCTTGTGAAGGTACGAGAAATGTACTTAGAGGTACGGTGAGGACGTGTGGGATTGTGGTGTGCTTAAAGGAAAAAGACATGTGTCAATTAATTAGTCGGAGTCTTGATATGGATGACAGTTAGGAACGGTTTGAGATGTAATCAACGTGGTGGATTGGTAGATTGTTTAGAATGCTTGAAGTGAAAATCGATGTGAGAAAGAATTGTTTGAGATGATAAAATAACTTGTGCCCTCTCGACTCATCAAGTCTTTTGATCCTTTTGACACTCTCTCTACGAGTTTCAAGTGTAGAAACTAATAGATAAGGTATGGTAGGGTTATACGTATGGGCTTAATACGCTACGTCAGATGTGAATGGGTAAATCAGTGAAAAGGCATGAACATGTACATTTGTGTTGTCACGTAATGATTAATTAAAATTCAGTGGTATAACCGTCGAAGGGATGATGAAATTGATTATGAAATGGTATCGATTGTGAAAAGTGTGAAAGGTGACCCAAGTGGTCGTTATTGAGGGAAAAGACTCGGGGTGACCTTGCGCTCGAGGGAACTAGATCCGAGGTGACCCAACTGATTCATATTATTGGAGGAAAAGACTCGGGGTGACCCTGTGCTCGAGGGAACTAGATCCGAGGTGACCCTAATGATTTAATGGGAGATACCAGATTAAAGGAAAAGAAAGGTTTTGCAATAAAGGGATTTAATGAAGATCAATGTGGACACGAGAAAGATTGTACTACCGTACGAAGAATAATATGATGTTTTGATTTGATTATAGATAAATGTGGAATGACGTGAGTTTAATAATATAATTAATTAAAGAAGTAAACGGCTAGTGACATTGATGTGAAGTCTAGGACCCTTAGGCGATAATTTGCAGCTTGTTGGTAGTCACTTGTACAATAGGTGTATTTGTCCATACTCGTTCATTCTCGGTGTATGATTCATTCAAATTACATATAGCTTGAGCTTAGAATTCTCTATTGGGCTAGTGTAGCTCAACCAAATCTTTCTTTTCAGGTTCAAACACTGGGCAAAAGATTGCATGCATTGTGTGCTTGGCAGTGACAGACTTTTGGGAAGCTGACATGATTGTTATTTCATCATCTTTGTGAAGATCTCATTTTGTGAAAGATGGTTTTGTAAATAATTACTACTGAATTTTCTTTTGAGTAAAGCTGTAATTATCTAAACTTTTAAGGACTTGTTTGTAAATTAAATAGGTGGGAAACTCCTTTGAGTAACGTATATGATATGCGAGGTTTCTCTTTTATTGAAATGTATTTGATTCAATTTTGTTTTTTGATACTTCCCTTGTGGATTTCTATTCTTTTGTAGTAGTTAACACTTTGCATGTCCATTCTGGCCCCGGGTTTTGATCTTCATCCCTATCATTAGTGTCCTAAAACCAATGTTCTAAACGTTGTTAGGCGCTAGTCGGACGGTCGGTCATCTTTAAGGGATTAATAGGTGCATAATAGTTAGTAATCGGTAATTAATCGTTAGTCAGACATAATCAGATAGGCCTGCCAGCAATTTATTCATTGTTTTAGAACACCGAGTAAAAACTACAAAAACAGTATTTCAAGGGTGAGTGTTTCCCTTATCTGGGGCCTAGGCCATGAATTGTTAAATCTTTCATTCACAATTTGCAATCCTGCATCTATCATGCCCAATTTTTCCCCCCATATGGCAATAGCGTCAAAGACTCAAAAAGCCCCATAGACCTAGATTTACCTTCCAAATTTTTTTTTTTTTTTGCCTACCTTCCAAATTGTTGTGTTCACTTAAATAGAAGGCCTCATTGTTATGTACTTTGAGCTTTCATTTTCAATTGGCAATGCCTAATTTTAATTCGCAGTTACGGGTTGCGCTTTGTGTTGCCAGTTGCCACCCATAGCAGTGATTGGCTTGGGACAGCCATACTTGTAAGTTGTAACTAACATGAAAAACTTCCCTCTTAGTCGAGGCACCGCCGTGGGCATTCTCAAAGGCTATGGGGGTTTGAGTGCTGCAGTTCATACTGATAGATTTTCTTCTAAGGCACAAGGCTGGGGACCTTTCTTCCTATTGATGAATAATATTTCTCTTGGAGAATTTTATCTTTCTTCGATCCGGTGGATTCCGGTTCTCATGGACTCGGGAATATTACTCTTGCTTCCGCGTTGCGTCAGCTAGTTTGGCCTGATCGGTAGCGAGCCCAAAATCTGGCCCACTTCAACATCTTTTCTGTGACAAAATTAAACTAAATTTGAAGTTTACGTATTTCGTGTGTGCTTCTCATGTGTTGATGTGTGAGAGTTCTGTCGAAGTTGTGGGTTCCTCCTATGACGGATGCTCGTCAAGTAAATCAACATCGAGAAATTGAATTTAGAAAGTGTGTAGATGTTCTGGGGCATCGACTAACCTCATACTATTTTTTCCAGTCTTTTCAGTGCACTCATCATTTAAATGGCTTTTTGACCTTTTTATCCCCAAAGTATTTCCGCCGTGCCACTTTGGTCCCCAATATTTCAATTGCTAACATTGCATCCCCAAAGTATCAATTTTGTATTTAAAAGGTCCCTACGGCTCACGCCGTTCCTTCCCTCCTTCAAAACCAAGGGCAAAGTTGGTATTTCACCTCAAAACGGTGTCGTTTGATTGGAAGAAACGGCTTTTTGACTTTTTTGGTCCCCAAAGTATTTTTGTCATGCCAATTTGGTCCCCAAAGTATTTCCGTCATGCCAATTTGGTCCCTAATATTTCAATTGCTAACATTACATCCCCAAAGTATCAATTTTGTGTTTAAATGGTCCCTGCGGCTCACACTGTTCTTTCCCTTCGTCAAAACCAAGGGCAAGGTTGGTATTTCACCTCAAAACGGTGTCGTTTGGTTGGAAACATAGATTTTTCTTTTTCATGGTTCTCTTAGGGTTCTCATTGAAAGCCTTAAAGTCAAAAAAATAATTATAACTCTTTAGGATAAAATGATCAAAAAATTAAGATCTTTGCATTGGTTCAAACAGATTAAGCCTAAAAAAAATCAAGTGTTTGAATTTTCAACCCGTCTAAACCAGTGCGAATATCTTAATTTTTTGATCATTTTATTCTAAAGAGTCATAATTATTTTTTTGACTTTAAGGCTTTCAAAGACAACTTAAGAGAACCATGAAAAAGAAAAATTTATGTTTCCAACCAAACGACACCGTTTTGAGGTGAAATACCAACCTTGCCCATGGTTTTGATGGAGGGAAAGAATGGCGCAAGGACCATTTAAATACAAAATTGATACTTTGGGGATGCAATGTTAGCAATTGAAATATTGGGGACCAAATTGGCATGAAAGAAATACTTTGGGGACCAAATTGACATGACGGAAACACTTTGGGGACTAAAAAAGTCAAAAAGCCGTTTCTTCCAACCAAACGACACCGTTTTGAGGTGAAATACCAACTCTGCCCTTGGTTTTGACGGAGGAAAGGAACGGCGTGAGCCGCAGGGACCATTTAAACACAAAATTGATACTTTGAGGATGCAATGTTAGCAATTGAAATATTGGGGACCAAAGTGACTCATCGAAAATACTTTGGGGACCAAAAAGGTCAATAAGCCTCATTTAAATGCACGAAAAAGGAGTTTTCCTCAGCATGATTTTTATCAGGCAAAGTCCACTTTCACCCTTGTGGTTATCGCCATGTGCGGATACTTCCCTCATGATTCAAAATTGACCACATAACCTACATGTGGTTTTGAAAATATGGGGATGGACCTCCTGCCGTCATGTTTTCCATCCATATTAACGGAAGTGTATCTCACACGCCTCTAGAATGTAATCTGAATCGTTCATAATGCATTAAATAAAGAATAGGGTACATTTGTAAAAAAATCATCTCGATTAGGCATCAATAACCCAGTGATTTAATTTTTAGTGAATTCAAATTTGAAATTTTAATTTCATAACAAAATCGATTCGATCATGAGTTTTTCATTTTTTGATTAACTTGAATTTTGGCATAGATGTAGTACTCGTCAAAATTTACAATATCAACGATTTGGATTCAATTTTTGGTATAGGGGATGGTGTGGTTAGATTTAAAAAAGAAAAAGAATCAAGGGATATGATGATGGTATATCGGTTTTTTAATGTTGTGTCTGTTAATATGGATGGAAAACATGATGGTAGGTAGTCTATCCGCACATTTTCAAAACTACAGGTAGGTTATATGGTCAGTTTTAAACCATGAGAGAGGTATCCGCACATGGCGATAACCACAGAGGGTCAAAGTAAACTTTGCCCTTGTAATTGAATATTGTGTCACCGATGGTTCTCTGACCTCACAATATCTACGTTTCCCTTTCAATATGCATAAGTGGAATTTGATGGTTATAATTTACACTTTCTTCTCTTTCTTTGTTTGATGGTTTTGATTGTTTTTAATTTACATCTCGAAGCAGCTCCTTGCTACGTACAGGAAAACTCTTACTTGGTTATGAGAATCTGATGAAAACGTTTTGCTCTTTGATCTTGAGATGTACTTGTATGGTGATTGCTGATTGACAAAGTTGGTTTAAGAACATGTTATTGTAGTTATAGTCGAATTATTTCGAGACGTTTTGCTGTTCTCTTCTATTGATTGCAAAACCGTTGTGCATTAACGTCTTCTGCACACAGCCATTAGTGCAGACGACCGTCTGGAAGGAAAAATAGTTATGGGAAAACTTAATCTGCGCGGAACAGGTCAAGTTGGGGCAATTCGATCAATTGCGGATCAGCAGAGCCTTGCAAAACTGGGAACCAGACCTACGTGCACCACAGTTGTTACCGTTTGTTTTCTTTTCTCGTTAATTTCATCCATGTTTTTCTCAGTTATATAGCCTATAGGGCTTGGGCAAAGCAATATGCTTAATCATACTTGGATCCAAAATACTTCCATAACCAATCGACAATATCTACTTTATCTTCGCAGCAAAGTCTGTAGACTGCAGATTTGGGTTACATTTCATCCTCTGATTTCTAACTGACCATCTTACTGTGTCTTGCCACTGGCCACCTGGTTTTCTGACAAGGGATCCGAGAGATGTGGAAAGGAAAAAACCGGGAAACGCAAAAGCCAGAAAGAGCTTCCAGTGGGTCAAGGCATTGATCGATGGTTGGAAGATCTTGTTTGGACATTTTTTTATTTGACACACACTATGACGTTGCCTCCTAGCTAGCAGTAAGTTGCTGATATCCATTCAGATAGCATGTCATCTCTCCTGTAGTGTAGCTTGTAAGCCAGAGTTCTTATTGAAATTTGGCATGCCAATGAAGATTTTGTTTTCCAAAAGTATATGATCGCTCAACTAATTTTGAGCAGAAAATTCTTCATTCGATGAGTTCCTTGTCCCAAATGCAAACACAAAGTAGGAAGGGAATAAGGATCTAAGAAAGAAGTAAGGATCTAAGAAGGAAGCACGCAGGTTTAGTATTTCAAAAAGTTCGAATACAAACATAAGGATTTCGGCATAATTAAGGAGAGACATCAAGACAAGCATAACTTCTAACTTTAGATAAGCATATCTTACGACTTTAGACAAACATATATTCTTTACTTGTTTCATTTCCATAGGGAGTAGTGAAGTTGTTTGTCTATTATGTTGTTTACACCCATTTTTGGCCAAAACTTAGAAAATCAATTTATTGGTTAGAAGAAGGCCTTGAATGATGGTCTCAGGCCTTGAAAAGTCTCATGATCGGTCATTCACGAAATCGGACCGATTTGAACGCCACTGATTGAGTTAAATTTTCAAAGGCCTGGGCCAAATTTATGCCTAACATTTTGTTATCACAAGCCCAAGCCCAAGATTAGTCGAAGACTTGGGTTGACCCACTGGAGCTGAGTGTTTTATCCAGGCCTAGGCCAGTTTTTAGAAATAATAAGGCCTTTGTAGACACCCCAATTTGGACATTTCGATATCTTTTAAAATCCCCGATGATGATAAAAGGATTTTGATTTAAACAAATACCATTCTGGAATGAATTTTGAAAAAGTCAACATAAGGTCAACTCTACCGTACGGCAGAAGTGTCCACCGTACGGGACATATACGTCATCCAACCGCCTTACAGTTAGGGCGGTTGTGATGTCCACCGCACGGTACAAATACTTCCACCGTACGGTAGATATGTCCACCGTACGGTACATCGGTACTTGCAATAAACTTTTCCAGGATTTCGGCGACGCATCTCAGGCCATCATCACGCTGGTCAGTAGCTCTCCACGGCCGGCGTAGGTGTACAGAGGACTGGAGAACGCTTGGAGACCAAGCTAAACCCCTGAAATTTTCTCTATAAATACTCTAGGGTTTTAATTGGGAAACACACGAAAAATCCTTCTGAAAATCCTACTTGAAAAACCTCATTTTGCCTTGAAAATGTTCTGAAAGTGTTACAGTTTGAGTTATTGCGCCAAAAACAATTTTACTCATACCAGAAGATTTCCTCAACAACTGCCATTTTCCAAAAACAAACGATTCATTCCAAGAAAGGTATAACTTCTCTGTTCTTAAACTCTGAGGGGAACAAAGAAGGTTCAGGTTGGTTTCCCATACCATCCCTGGACCCAAATTGTCCAAAACGTGAAAATAACATTTGAAATCCCACCAAACTCCACCGTACGGTACAAGCTTCCACCGTACGGTAGATGTTTCCCAGGGAACATTTGCCTTGTCCACTTATTTCTTCTTCACTTCATAATCTGATATAAGATATCATGCCTCCTTTGTTATTCCATGCTGGTTTTACTTTCAAACGGCATGTGACATGTTTTAATCATATCAATTGTGCTTTTAATACAAGAAAATTTCTACACAATGAACACGTAAGCTTGTATGTGAATAATTGAGTCTCTGGATATCCAATTAACTCACTGTAATTGCTAACCACAAAGATCATATACCGTACGGCTCATACCTCTACCGTACGGTAGAGTGTTTGTAGAATAAATCCATTTATTTGTTGATTAATTAATTAAAGCATGAGTATCAAACCTCATTTTTAGTTAAATAAAGTTTTTCATGTTATAACTGTTTTCTGGAAAATTTGCTACGAGATATGTACCGTACGGTACATATTTCCACCGCACGGCACATGTTTTCTACCGTACGGTTGAGTCTGCATGAGACAGCATGCCTACTTGTTTATATCTATTGCATGCCAGTGCTAATGTTTAAAATTGCATACATGTTATAAACTGCTTTTCGTGACCCTGAAAGTTTAAGCAATGAAATGATTTTCAAAATCCCACAAATCTTAGTAAGGACCGATTCATCGGGCGAGGGGGGTGCTTTTCTAAACAAAACCTTCCCCCTTCGTAACCTGGCTTCCGAATCCAATCTCTGGTTCCTTTTTCAATTCAAATATCATTTTCAAGTTCCAGGTTTTCTCGGGTAACAAACCATTTTACAAAAACCCGGGTGGCGACTCTTCGATTTTTCAAAACGAGCGCACGACAGGGGATGGCCTCCGAAAAGGCCCATCTCGGGCTCTGGCGAGCCCACAGCCTTCTAAGTGGGCCTAAACAAGTTGAAACCCAAGTTTTCTTTCCAGACTTGGGCTCTCATGGCTTACAAAGAGAAGAAGCCTATGATGCTCCTCAAGTTCAGGCCCAAGTAATAGATGTGCCTACTTCTTTAAAAAAAAAAAAAGATGTCACATATGTCCTTTAATTGGCAGGAAAGGCCTCAAGCTGCTCACAAACAGCTCAAAGGCCTGTAATGTTCTTGCTGGGTAGGTCTGGCCAAGCTGCTCACAAGCAGTTCAAAGGCTTAAAAGCTTCTCCCTAGCAAGCTACTCAAGCAGCTTGAGGGCCAAGCTGCCCACAAGCAGCTCAAATGCCTAGAAGGTTCTCTCTGACATCACATAAGCTGCTCACGAGCAGCTCAACCAGGCCTGCGTTTTTGGCCTTGGTGGGCCCAAATATCCCTTTTTTACAAGCATCCATGCATGCAAGTAGCTCAACTAGGCCAAGGACAGGTAGCATACATGCAGCCCCTTGGAGCTACTGGTAAATGATTCATGCAGACCTAAACAAGCTGCTCACAAGCAGCTCACCCAGATCTGGCTGAGCCTTTGTTTCTCGATTCTTCTTCCATAAGGGGTCAAGATTAGAGGATTTAAGGACCCACAAGGGATGCAAGGACCAATAAAATGGTTGGAAGGCCTGAAGAAGTCTCGGTCCTCAGCTTTGGTGGGCCCAAAGGATGTCCATTCAAGTAGTACCTTGAGTGTTCAAGTAGCTCAAAGGCTTGGATGCTGAAATTCCTTTTGCTCTTTTACAAAGTTTTATGTAGAAAAGAAGGATTTTTCAGGCCTTTGCCGTTTTCTTGGAGTAAAAGACACATTTTGTTTAGGGTGCAGCCCTTCATTAGAGCATTTCAAAGCTGCTCAAGCCCAAGCCTCTACTAGAAGGCCACATGGCAGCCATGCATTAGAGCAATTGAAGTAGCTCAAGGCCCGTAGCTCCTATAAATCACAGTTCTGAAGGCCTTGGCAAAGGTCCCCGACCATCAAGCCCACGGCTTATGCAAATTTATTTTTCAATTGTCTTCTATCTTTAGGTCTACGACCATCAAGCCCACGTCTTATCTAAATTACATTTCAATTTATTTTTCAATTATCTTCTATCTTTTGGTCCCTGACCATCAAGCCCACGGCTTGTGCAATTTACATTTCAATTATCTTTCAACTATTTTTATCTTTAGGTCCACGACCATCAAAACCCACGGCTTATTCAATTTATCTTTCAATTATCATTACTTTCCCGTTCAATCTAGCCAAGCCTAGATTTTATTTCATTTTCTTGTAACCAGACTTTGTTAAACTTATAAAGTCCTTTTATTTATGTTTTAGGCCTTACTCTACCTTTCTTTCCATTTTTCACACGATTAGGAAATTTTAAGTCCTTAGCCTGCAAAGGCAAACCAAGAACCTCCTCACGGTCTCCACCTTTAGGCCGTGCACTTTCGTCCAGTTAGAAGTCTGATTGAGGCTACCAGGCCTTGATACAAATCTGGGCAGTAATCTTGCCTTGGCACGCCCGCAATTCCAAGCCAATTCGATTTTTGCACATTTTGTGGAGAAATAATTTGGCATGCCTGGTGGGACCCTAATCGTTTCAAGGGGTACGATCACGCCGATTCTTGTTGATTCAATACGTTGAATTAGATGTTGAGATTCGGCGTTGTGAAGAAGAAATTAGTTGGTGTTATGATAAGGTCGACGAACTTGAAGATGAGATCAACCGTCTCAACATGAAGAAGTATCGACTCAATCCTATGGAGGGTTGGTTTCTTGACGCACAACACTACTACAACGATGTAGTTAGAAGGCTTGAAGACTAAATTGGCAGACTTGAAGATGAGGAATGCCAACCACGCAATGAGGTAGCCTATCTTCTAATGCTAAGTCACATGGCTATGCAAGTGTCATGCGTTCAGGCCTGCCCTTATAGCTTGAATTCCAAAATGGTGTCTTTGGTGATCCTCATACTCAGACCTTTGGAGGCCAAGTTGAAGAAAATATGGGCATTCAGACCTATACCGTTGCATCCAACGAAGAATTGTCGCAGGAGATTTCTCATCCCTTGGATGCATCTTTGTTTAAGATTGAGGAATGTCTAATCAACTGCAACAAGGCCACTCTCAACTGCAATAAGGCCATTGACAACTTCGACAAGGCCATTGATAAAGCAATGGCTAAACTCAAAGATAAGTTGTCAACTCCTACTCCACCAACGGTATCACGGTTTGACACTTTAGGTTCGAGTTCAGGCCTAAATGTGTCTAAACACGCCTCTAGCAAGCATACCCGGTCTCCAGGCTTCTCTCAGGCCTTAACTTCTGATAACTCTGCACTTGGGGGGCAAGGAGGCCAAGAAATCAGACTCGGGGGCCAAACTTCCCAGTTCAGGCCTTTGAGGACTCCCGAACAGCAACAAGGCCTGGATAAACACCAGGATGATCACAGCAACAATCTCAGGCCTGAGTGTAGCAGTCAACATTCAGAAGTTTTTCAAAAACTTCTTGATGGAAAGCTTTTTCCAAGCCCGGAAGAGAAAACCGATAGGCCTGTTTTGGCACAAAGGAAATGAGATCTCAGGCCTGGAATAAGCCAGAACTTGGGAAGTCCAATTATGAGGCAAGATTAGCCCATTTTCTCCTCTCAAGAGCTTTCTGAAGTCTCTAAAGGGCTACCACATCCAGATTCAGTCATTGGTGATGAGCAGATCATTGATGTAAGTCAGGTACGATCCAGGCTTGCCATCAGCTCTATAGACAGGTCTGAATTGCATGTTGCGGTTGTTCTGGAATAGGAGGAACGACATGAAGAGGAGGAAAACAACGACACTCCAGAGCTCGATCATGATTCATTTGTGATTGGAGATCCCCCTCCTCCCCCGATTAATGAAGGCCTTTTAGGCATTATCCGACCGGCCAAAAGGCATTACAAGCGTAGGCCAACTATAGGCCTTAAAGCTGTGAAATCGTGCCCACACTGGATTTGTGGGGCACATCAAAACCGAGTGTTATGGGAAGGGCTAAGTGGAGAAAGTCCTTTAAAAGGCCGGACAAGTATCTCTAAGATGTTCGGCCAAGGCCTACTAGTCATTCAGTAGGCCTTATTTCTAAGTTCTTACCAGGCCATTTCCACAAAGGTGGAGGCCTTTTTATTTCATTTAATAGGCCTTTTTGCAGTAAATGAGGCCCTTTAAACTCTTTCTTTAGGCCTTTCAACATATTTCCAGGCCTTGTTGTCAAACCTTTCATAGGTTTGGAGCTTCTCTACAACTAAGACTGAAAAGAGGCCTCGTATTGGTGTGTAAAGGCCTTTTCCATAGGGATGAAAGCCCTTTGAGCTCTTTAAGTAGGCCTGAATCTTTATTATGAACACTCCGAGTGGGAGTTCAGGCCTTCCAAACATATTTTTAAGCCCAGACATGGCCTTTATTGGTGTGAACAGGCCTAATAAGAGGCTTTACTTATGAGCCTTGAGATTTAGCTCTAATATAGGCATGATCATCATCCAATTGCTCTAAACAGCTCTAGAGGATGCAGATTGAGGCTTTTTATCTTAGGAGAGGCCTTTGAAAGGCTTGTCCAATAAAAATAGCTAGTAGACTCATTCCTAGGTCTGAATTTAGAGGATGTTGTCAAAGGCCTGAATGAAGCATGGAAAGTGCCTAATGCCTACTAAGCCCATAGGCAAGGCAAACAAAAGAAGCCATGCTAAAATAGGAATCAAAGCCTATTTGGATGCCAAAAATGGTTTTACTTTTTATACACACTTTGATCCTAAAAGTAAAGAATCAAGGCGTGGGGGGGCAATGTTTACACCCATTTTTGGCCAAAACTTAGAAAATCAATTTGTTGGTTAGAAGAAGGCCTTGAATGATGATCTCAGGCCTTGAAAAACCTTATGATCGGTCATCCACGAAATTGGGCCGATTTGAACACCACTGATTGAGTTAAATTTTCAAAGGCCTAGACCAAATTTATGCCTAAGATTTTGTTATCACAAGCCCAAGCCCAAGATTAATCGAAGACTTGGGTTGACCCACTAGAGCTGAGTGTTCTATCCAGGCCTAGGCTTTAGAAATAATAAGGCCTTCTAAGTGAGCCTAAACCAGTTAAAACCCAAAGTTTTCTTTCCAGACTTGGGCTCTCATGCCTTACAAAGAGAGGAGGCCTATGATGCTCCTCAAGTTCAGGCCCAAGTAATAGATGGGCCTACTTCTTAAAAAAAGAAAGAAAGAAGTCACATATGGCCTTTAATTGGCAGGAAAAGGCCTCAAGCTGCTTATAAGTAGCTCAAAGGCCTATAATGTTCTTGCTGGGTAAGTCTGGCCAAGCTGCTCACAAGCAGCTCAAAGGCCTAGAAGCTTCTCCCTAGCAAGCTGCTCAAGCAGCTCGAGGGCCAAGCTGCTCACAAGCAGCTCAAAGGCCTAAAAGGTTCTCTTCGACATCACATAAGCTGCTCACAAGCAGCTCAACCAGGCCTACGTTTTTGGCCTTGGTGGGCACAAATATCCCTTTTTTACAAGCATCCACGCATGCAAGTAGCTCAATTAGGCCAAGGACAGGTGGCATACATACAGCCCCTTGGAGCTGCTGGTAAATGATTCATGCAGACCTAAGCAAACTGCTCACAAGCAACTCACTCAGATCTGGCTGAGCCTTTGTTTCTTGATTCTTCTTCCATAAGGGGTCAAGATTAGAGGATTTAAGGGCTCACAAGGGATGCAAGGACCAATAAAGTGGTGGGAAGGCCTGAAGAAGTCTCGGTCCTCAGCTTTGGTGGGTCCCGAGGATGTCCATTCAAGTAGTTCCTTGAGTGTTCAAGAAGCTCAAAGGCCTGGATGCTGAAATTCCTTTTGCTCTTTTACAAAGTTATATAAACAAAGGCCTTTGCCGTTTTCTTGGAGTAAAAGACACGTTTTGTTCAGGAAGCAGCCCTTCATTGGAGCATTTCGAAGCTACTCAAGCCCAAGCCTCTGCTAGAAGGCCACATGGTAGCCATGCATTAGAGCAATTAAAGCAGCTCAAAGCCTGTAGCTCTTATAAATCACAGTTTTGAAGGCCTTGGCAAAGGTCCCCGACCATCAAGCCCATGGCTTATGCAAATTTATTTCTCAATTGTCTTCTATCTTTAGGTCCACGACCATCAAGCCCACGACTTATCTAAATTACATTTCAATTTATTTTTCAATTATCTTCTATCTTTCGGTCCCCGACCATCAAGCCCACGGCTTATGCAATTTACATTTCAATTATCTTTCAACTATTTTTATCTTTAGGTCCACGACCATTAAAGCCCACGGCTTATCGAATTTATCTTTCAATTATCATTACTTTCCTGTTCAATCTAGCCAAGCCTAGATTTTATTTCATTTTCTTGTAACCAGACTTTGTTAAACCATTAATAAAGTCCTTTTATTTATGTTTTAGGCTTTGCTCTACCTTTCTTTCCATTTTTCACACGATTAGGAAATTTTAAGTCCTTAGCCCGCAAAGGCAAATCACGAACCTACTCACGGTCTCCACCTTTAGGCCGTGCACTTTCGTCCAGTTAGAAGTCAGATTGAGGCTGCCAGGCCTTGATACAAATTTGGGCAGCAATCCTGCCCTGGCACGCCCTCAATTCCAAGCCAATTCGGTTTTCGCACATTTTGTGGAGAAACATATGTGAACAGAACTTGATTCATTTCTATAGGGAGTAGTGAAGTTGTTTGTTTATTATGTGACTCAATGCTTGTCTAAAGTTGTAAAATATGCTTGTCTAAAGTTAGAAATTATGTTTGTTTTGATCTCTCTACTTATGCCTAGAAAAAGAGAAGCCACTAATGTTTGTATTTAGACTCGTTTGAAATAATAAAACCCCTGTAGTGATGCATCCTTTTGATGACGCGTTGAACCCACAACCTGGAACGCTAAGGTATGGGACGACCCAAGTAAAGGGTAAGGACGTCTAGATCACGTTCCAGAAGTAAATGAAAATCAAGCTTGAGCAGCCGCTCCTCTTTAGCAGTTTCACCGCAATTGACGGCTATGGCGCCGACGTTGACATCGTTGACAGTGCGTTCATTTTCATTACCGTACAAAAGGGGTGTGTGTTTTGGGTTTCATTAAATTGTTTTCAATGATTCGCAAGTACCATATATTTTTACCAAAAACCCAAACCAGTAGAATATGGTAAAGAAAATTGATTTGCAAATAGGAATTTACAAAAGGAAATTGATTTTCATGTTCTACTTTTGTACGCAGGCCTTTACTTTGTACATGAAGTTATTAATAACTTCACGTAACTTTACGTACAAAGTGGAGTGGCAAAATTAGCATCCTTTAAAAAAAGAAGAAACCTTAGCACAATACTGCAACAGTTTTATTAGAACTTTGTACAAGAATTAGTCAAATCAGGAAACCATTTAATTTAATTTAAAACAACCTCGATAATTTTTTCTATTTTAGTACTTTTGCTTATAAAAAAAAAACTTTTCCTATTTTAGTAGTAAGGACGCATAAAATGTGCATCTGTATAAAATGTCACGTCCTCGATTTTCAACATAAATATTAAAGGTTTTCGATAAATAAAACTGCTCACAATGACAAATAATATCCAAAAAAGCCATTTTTATTTCCCTTGTTCGCAAATCATCTCCAAACTCCAAAGCGTTTCCAAATTTACATCCTTGGCCCAACAGCCTAAAGCCACTAGGTCACGTTAAAAGAAAGTTAAGAATTTAAAGGAATCCTTCATTTAATAAAAATAATAATAATAATAATAAGATTACAATTTCTTCGTCCAGAGATAAAGTCTATAAGAGATACCAAATTAACTCTGTGAAGTCGCTTTCAAAATGCAAGATCACATGCAAGCACAGCAACCCATGTCATAGCCTCTGATTTGTACCTGAAAGGATAGGGTGAGCTACACTAGCTCGTAGGGATATCCATACCTAAATTATATGCAAAAGTTAAAGACAGATCTCAAGGAAAAGCATTTTCGAAAAAGGACATATTTGTTTTGTCAAAAAGTGGAACTCAAAATAACATACTCACACAGGGAAAATATTTAACTCAATTTCTCAAACACACACTCTCATCCACACACACCAATACTCTTAAAATCTTTGCTTACCGTTACGGCGTTATCCAAATCAATCCTTGCTTTATCATTTCCATTTCAATGACCTAAAGATAAATTTGGGTTCTACAACAAAATGTTTTCACTTTCTTTTCTCATACAACTAGCCAACCTCTCACCAAAAATATACACATTACACACATAGAGTTAGGACTTAAGGTAAGCAATGACACGTCGAACAATAGTACCGCACCTCAACAACAAAGAAACTCACCCGTCAACCCCAAATCCTTTTCATGCACCACAACTCCAAGTTTTATAATAAATAAAATATAACAACTCTAACAGAGAATGACCGTAACTCTTTTGGATTTACTCACAAGTCACCAATAAGGCCATCGATGTTTCACATGAATTGCTCATCATTTAAAATCGTCTTTCATTCTCAAACTCTCATTTACGTTCTCGTGAGTGACTGCTTCTGTCGGGCGTTATGGGACCCGATATCCCCTGCCAAGCACCTACCTTAAAGGTTAGGCCTTGAGTGTTTAATATGAGCATCAGCTCCTGCCGGGCTAATTTTGGGACCCCGATATCCCCTGCCAAGCACCTACCTTAAAGGTTAGGCCTTGAGTGTTTAATATGAGCAT
>BPLS01028170.1:25051-39407 GCA_019656275.1 Rhododendron kiyosumense
TAGCTCCTGCCAGACTAATTATGGGACCCTGATATCCCCTGCCAGGCACCCACCCGTCGATGGGCCCCGATTGTTCGCGCGTTGTTCACATACTTCAGTGTACCGTTCGTACAAGAGTCATGCATGAAGCTCGTCTTTCTTTTCCTCTTTTTTTTTTTTCCACAATTCCACCAATTAAAACGATTCCAATAAGTATATATATACCACATGGCAAATGAAGACAAACATGGCTCCAGGATTCCTTATTGTATATGTATCCTTAGCTAACCGTTTCACATCACATTTCTCACAATTCTCATCGTTAATCCCGTCACCAACCCATTTACTCTACTACCAAGTATTTACTAATTGATCACAAACTCAACTTCATGCAAGTAGTTACGAACGACGACTTCACCTTCCGATTTATAGTTCAAGAGGAAATTAATAGTTGTAACTCACATTTTCATTTCATCAATATAATCAATCATCGTCATTCAAGTATTCCGGATCCAACTTTAATATACAATCAACCACTCAACCTCCTACTTTCTCTAGGTGTCGACAAACATTCTTTCCAAGTGTGCTAGCCTACTACCCTAAAACTCGGTAGACCATTCAAATAGTTAAACGCACCTAGGAACATTCGTGTCTCACTCAAATTGATTCTAAGGGCAAAGAATGCCCAATGCATACAACGTTTCTACCTCGACCATTTAGAAGTGTACCAAATCACTCGTAATATTCAAATACGACATAACCTCCGAAATCGGTATGGATTCTAACAACCAACCTATCGTACTTTAACTATAACTTCTTATAGGTTTAGAATTTGTTTTTAGGACCACCACCATTGGAAACTAAATTTTCCATACATCAATTTCGATATATAATATGCCCCAAACGGAGTCCGAACGACAAAGTTATGATCATCCGAAGTTTTAAAAAAAACAAATTGTTCATTCCCTACCGGTAGGACACAACCTCCTACCGGTAGAAGACCAGAATTTCACAAAAATAGACACTACTGGACAGCATTTCTACCGGTAGGACCAAAACTCCTACCGGTAGGACTTGTGTTTTAGAGTACGATTTCTAGTTTCGACAGATTTCTCCCAACAACAAATACGGACGTTTAGACATTCTTAAACCCAAAGATATTGGAACCAACGCCAAAAATTGCACGACTACAAGTCCTACACTCAGTAAAAATTCCAAGTTTAGAAACGAGAGGAGATTAACCCAACAATCAAAGGAAGAACAGATTCGCAACCATTTTCGCCCTAGTCAACCAACCCTGCTTTAGAAATTTACCAAAAATTGTATACTTAACCGAATCACTTGATTCCAACGCCAATCCCTTCTAAACTTAAATGTGCAGCTCCTGTAAAAGACCCGAAGCCACCCAAAATGTTCATCATGCCCAGA
Source organism: Rhododendron kiyosumense (assembly GCA_019656275.1). Lineage (NCBI taxonomy): Eukaryota > Viridiplantae > Streptophyta > Magnoliopsida > Ericales > Ericaceae > Rhododendron > Rhododendron kiyosumense. The sequence goes on from BPLS01028170.1 coordinate 26,459, forward strand.
AAATTAAAAGAAGACAGCCACGCACAGATTCGCGCATCCAGGAAACAGCCAGTATTCAAAAATTCATAACTAATTGTGTGATTATCGGTTTTTCATGATCTTGGTACCGAAATCTTCGTATTGAAACGTACTTTAACTGTCATGAGGACACAAAAAATTAATTCCTAACAGAAGGGCTCCTAAAAGACTGATTACCAGAACCCACGAAATTTTCAGCATACCCAAGATTTATTCAAGACTCAAATTTGATTCTTGTACATCCAATCAACACTAAAACATGTAAAGAAGGTAGGAGATCCCTACCTCGAAGGTTAGAAGCATGCCCGAATATGGAGGAAACTCCGAAGCGCTCCGATCATGAATTTTCTTGGATGGATAGGAAGCTCTCGTCGCGTGGAACAACTTTAGTACTCGGGATTTTTCAAGAATCTCACTCGTGATCGATGAAATCGAAGAGAGAAGGTGAGAGAGGTGAGAGCCGAGAGAGACGCCGGAAAGAAGAAAGAAAGGGAAAAAGGAAAAATGGATCTCCTGCTCCTGATTTTTGACTTATAAAGGTTAAATAACACTTACACCCCTTCACTCCTATTGTATTACGTCAACTCTCACAACTAACAAGTCATCTCACATTGACCCAACTCATATCTTCATAATTATCCATACTTCAATAATCCAAATACATATTAAACGTTTAAAATTTGAGAAAATAATTGTGGGTCTCTACATAAAAAGTAAAGACGTCTTCTTGATTTGTCCACACACCAAAATATGACCAGTGACGACTCCGGAAATTTTGATCAGTGGTGTAGTTTAATAATTTTGCTATAAAGTCATAACATATCTACCGCATAGACAAATGAATCTGCACTTATCAATTACTACTAGAGAAAGGAAATTTATCATTAATAATGGGAATTTTGATTTGTGATGTCATTCAATAGTCTGCACTTCTCAATTACTACTATTAAAGAAGAATTGTTACTAATAGGAATTTTGTAGTAAATGAAAACAATTAATAATAAAATCTAATTTAGTAGTACACGTACAAGTGAAAAATATACAAAAAAGAAATTAAGTCAAATGGCTTTCATTATCTTTATAGGAGTAAGCCCAAAGCGTTAGTTCGGTTGGTTGGTGGGCTTGCTTTCCACAGGCCCGCACAATTAAGCAGGGTTCAATTCTTGGGGTCAGGCAGCGAATAATTTCTTGCAAATTTTCTTGTCCTGGCGTGGAGTCTCTTTGACCGTACCTAGGAGAGAATTAGTTGAAATATGCATAAGTTAGCCCAGACACTCCTAACCGTCGAAAAAAATCTCTATAGGCCAGGAACAGCTTTTTAGGCTTCTAGTACTTTTTACATTTAGAGTGATCATGTGGAATCTGATACACTTTTGAAAAATATAGGCAGCAATTTTGGCACTTTACTTTTTGATAATCACAAATAATATTTGCCTTTTTAGTATTCTTGCCATGTGTATTTTGAAACTCCCCCTTTGAAAACGGGAGTATGGTTATCAACAAAAAGTGTTGTGCCGAAATCAATTACCAACATGTATGGGTTCAATAGTTTTCTTGTACTAGTGTCAACTAGTCTTAGGTCTAAAAAGTGGAAAAAAAAAATTACTCAATAATTTTAATAAGGACAAAACCAAGAAAAGTCTTAAAAGTTAGTGGATCAACACTGCCACACCGGAGTCGCCCCTGAATATAACTATTTCCCTTAGCGTTGCATTTCAAAGATGCAAGACAGGACGTCATGCACGTCACTTTGTAATCACCGGACATTGTGACCAAATTTAATACATCAAAAATTTCCTAGGACGTCATGCCAAAGTGGGTTGCACCTGTACGTCAAGAAATAAGTAGAGAACATCTCAGTGTAGTACCTTAAACATGCAACAGATTTTTACAGCTTCACAAACATCCCGATTAACGATCCGTCAAGATTTTCCGGCATATTTTTCATGTCCAAAATACAGTTCAGGAGAAAGAAACATAGAAAGTTCACCAAAGAATACACCAAATGATACAATGTGCTCTCAAGACAACATCCCCCCGGAAGAAAGTATCACGTACAGTACAGAAATCATCAATTACCTGAGTTCAACTTGTGAAGCTCGGATCGGCATTGAATATCTGGTTTCCACCATTGGTCTAGCTCGTGCGCCTGCCTAGCACCCTGAACGGGGCTCTCATTAATAGTCAGATACGCTGAAGGAAGGAGATGCAGTGGTTCAATTGCACCTGATATTGAATTCCTTGTAGACAGCCTTTCAATAGCTCCGGCTCCAATCGCCGCCATCCTCTCCCTGTTTTCAAAATACCCAACATACTCTGCGGAAATAGGATCGGACGGATTTACAAAAAGGTACGGAATCCACCCCGACAACGCAGCAAACCAGTCACCTGTTTCAGGCCTTTGACTTAGAACATTTCGAGCAATTGTAACTCCAGCTGTCGTAAGACTGTGAAAGAACCGAATCCCATCCTTTAATCTTTCGGTTTTGGTCATCACCTCTATTGGGATGGATATGAACGGTGGGCTGAAGAGGTAAGTTTCCAAAAAATATCCCATTTTAGCCATGTTCTTTCCAGCTAGCAGTGCCATGGCCGAACCCAATGAATGTCCGGCTAAGCACATGTTTGCGGCTCCGGCCATGGAAACCGTGTGTTGCACAGCTTGCATTGCATGCTGAAAGCGGGGGCTCTGTTCCAGCGTATTCCGAAAGACCTTGATATCCAACTTGAGGTCCTGTAACATGGTCTCCTTTCGGGGCATCGTGCCACGAAAGGCAACCACATACCTTGGAGGGCTGTGGAGCGGATAGTGGTGGCCGTCGGGAGGTGGGGATTTGAACTCATAAATGGCACCAAAGATCGAGTGATCAGCGTTGTCAACCAACACGTCGAACAACCGAAAATTGAAGAAGTCCCACCAGAAAGGAGCAAGTGCTTGATGGCCTTGGCGGTTCTGCTGGCGGTCGTGTTCTTGACTGTACACTCCCTGAACCAAGCTAGCAGCAGCGGATCTACGGTGGTTTGGGTTTTTCCTACGATAATTTGAAATTGAAAATGCCTCTCAAAATCATTTAATGTATGTTTGTAATCATAAAAACCATGAGGAGAGAAATTTTGAATCACCAAACAAAATGCATGCTAGGCTAGAGCAGAACTTAAGGTTGTCAAATCGTGAACCAAGAATCAAATTGACCCTTTTTCGAAACGTGGCTCGAATAGAATCGTTAATCGTACATATTCGGTCCAAATTTTAAAAATAGATCGGAAAATGTATTTATGCACCTACTTGATATAGTGAGATTGTAAAATTAAAAATATTAATTTTAAACCAATATTGTAGTTTGTTTGTTTGTGTTAATTAATAACCAACACAATAAAAGTTTGTAGCATAATATGTATGAAACTAGCTTATGACAACATAGGTTGGTCAGAGGCTTTGAACCTTGCCCTAGTGTTTACACCCATTTTTGGCCAAAATTTATAAAATCAATTTGTTGGTTAGAAGAAGGCCTTGAATGATGGTTTTAGGCCTTGAGAAGCCTTAAAAATCGGCCACCTGCAAAATTGGGCCTTTGGAAGAATTTAAAGTGGCCACAATTAGGCCAAATTAAGTTTGGAAAGGAAGGAGAGAGTTTGAAAATTGATTAGGCCACATTAATATTTGGAGCATGGCCTAATTAGTCAAGGCGCAAATTGATTTTTAGATCTAGGCCCATTTTCAAGCCTCAGCCCAACTAATCAGAGCCCAGACTAGTTTTTCAGGCCTATCTAGCCCAATAAGGCCAAGATCCGTTTTTCAGGTCTAGGCCCAGTTTTTCGGATTTATTTAGGCCTAAAACTGACCAAGTCAAGAAGGCCATAAGCTGCTTAGTCATGCTTAGAAACCAAGCTGCTCACAAGCAGCTCAAAGGCCTAGAAGCTTCTCCATAATAAGGTGCTCAAGCAGCTCAAAGGCCAAGCTGCTCACAAGCAGCTCAACCAGGCCTGCGTTTTTGGCCTTGGTGGGCCCAAATATACCTTTTTTACAAGCATCCAGGCATGCAAGCAGCTCAACTAGACCAAGGACACGTGGCAGCCATGCATGGAGACATCCCAAGCAGCTTAGGCCTGCACAAGCAGCTCAAAGGCCTAGAATGTTCTTGCTGGGCAGACCTGGGTAAGCTGCTTACAATCAGCTCAAGGTCTGAGTGGTCCCCATCCTTCAGCATAAAGCAAGGCCAAGGACAGGTGGCGTACATGCAGCCCCTTGGAGCTGTTGGATAGTGATTCATCCAGACCTAAGCAAGCTGCTCACAAGCAGCTCAAAGGCCTGGATGCAGAAGTTCCTTTTACTCTTTTACAAAGTTTTATACAGAAAAGAAGGGCTTTTCAGGCCTTTACCATTTCCTTGGAGTAAAAGACACGTTTTGCTCAGAGAACACCCCTCATTGGACCATTTTGAAGCTGCTCAAAGCCTAGACCTTTGCTAGAAGGCCACATGGCGACCATGCATTGGAGCATTTTGAAGCAGCTCAAGGCCTGTGACTCCTATAAATCCCAGTTTTGGAGGCCTTGGCAAAGGTCCACGACCATCAAGCCTTCGGCTTATCCAATTTACCTTTCTATTGTCTTTCAACTATCTTTTATCTTTAGGTCCATGACCAATTTATCTTTCAATTATCGTTACTTTCCCGTTCAATCTAGCCCAGCCTAGGTTTTATTTCATTTCCTTGTAACAAGACTTTGTTAAACCGTTAATAAAGTCCTTTTATTTCTGTTTTAGACCTTGCTCTTCTTTTCTTTCCATTTTTCACACGATTAGGAAATATTAAGTCCTTAGCCCGACAAGGCAAACCACGAACCTCCATACGGCCTCACCCCTTAGGCCGTACGCAATGGTCTGTACGAAGTCAGATTGAGGCATCCAGGCCTTAATACGAATTTGGGCAGCAAACCTGCCCTGGCACGCCCGCATCAGGCCTAGAACTGCACTACTTCGCTGTTCCTAGGCCCATTGTTACTTTTCGGAAACAAACACCTAGTCTATGATTTAGAAGATGCAAGAATTAAAAAGATTGATTTGTGAAATTGTGCATTTATGAAAGATACTATCCTCAACAATATTTACAGTTGTTTGTATAATTACCATCTAAAATTTAAAATTGTTTTATATTAAGAATGCTAAGCATATATATATATATATATATATATATATATTTATTTATATTTGCTAAGCTATTGATATGCTTAGCATATCTATTGAAACCTCATTTGGCTTAATAATCCAGTTTTTTTCAATCCGTATTCAAAATTTTTTCCCCATTTATTAGTTTTGCATCAATGTTTTGTGAATTATTTGTCCGTCTCGACGAGAGAAATTGGAAAAGTAAAAATAAATTCAGATCAAAATTTAAATTTTTTTGAATAAAGCGCTCAAGCTCCCCCTCCTGATGATGCACAGAGATGCCCCCAAACACCCCGTTTGCATAGACAAAAAAAAAAAAAAAAAAACCAAAAAATTCTTTTTTTCGTCTTTATTCACAAAATTTAGAGTTCAGAGCAAGCTTTTATACTTTTCTGATTTCTCTCATTGAAATAATTAAATAATCCATAAAAAATTGATGCAAGATTAATTAATGCGATGTTTTTTGAATAACAACGAAGCAAAAACCCACTTGGCTTTTTTAAGACAAATGAGTTCTCATACTCACATTATAGTAACATATGGTACTTTAACCGGAATAAAATTGTTAACTCAAGAGTATAAGGAATCTTCGTTGTTAAGATATTTAGAATGGCTATTTTAATTTTTAAGAAGAATGAGGAAAAAAAGGGTTAACAACATGCTTCAAATCAGAAAAAATATCAATCTGCAAACGATTTACAAATTTTGATTGGGAATAAGATTTTTCGTATTTAAGAGCACATGATCTTATATTTTTGCTTTTGTATAAGAAAAATAAGGTAAAACCACAAAAGTGGTTTTAAAATAGTCGAATGTAACAATTGTGATAAACTTTGATTCACATATAGATTAGTATTATTTTTGTGTCAATGAATCGAACCATGGATCGTACTCCGGTTAAATTCACCAATGATGTTATACATAACTTAATTCACCCATTGATTTGTACTGTTATTTGTGTGATGAATCGCAAATTGTGCGACTCTAATAACTAGTCTACTAGAGGTAGCTAACCTATTTGGAATTCTTTTTGCCTTATCCCTTTTAGTACTGATGACCTAGTCCATCTTGTCAAGAGGATTTTCCAATCATTGATCAGATAATCTCTTAACGAGTCCAGCTCTTCTACGATCCCTTCAAATAGATTAGAGAGGACTGAATTTTTTTTTTCCAATCCCACTTCAATGATTGGGTCCGTTAATTATTTTTAACTCATTGAGAGATAAAGAATGCCAAAAATCAAATTTTTTTTTTCCAGTAAGTATGTCAAAAATCAAGTTGATTGACTATCTATCATTTGACATGATTTCCAAACACATTAATATGACAAAAATAGTATAAATGGGTTTTTTTCCTAGTATATAGAGCTGGTCTTACCAATCAATAGAGGTCAGGCATAATGGTCCTGAGTGGTTGAAATTTCTGTCTTGGCAGGCCATTATAGCCCCTAATTAAGCTCCCCTTTTTCTGTCTCCCGGTTGATAACAACTGACAAATCGAAATCTGTCCGAGTGTAGAAGACTCTAGCAAAATCAATGCACACAACATTACAATAAGCCTTAAAAAGAAAAAAAAAAAAAGAAGCCAATGTTTTCCCACTTGTTGGGTGTCGGGCTGCCTCCCACATTGGGAGTTTAAATTGTTATTTGCTTGTGTATAAAGGGTCCTCCGGTTAGTATGTAGAATTATTCTTTTACCCTTCCAAAAAAAAATATTTCTATAAACACATATATGAGGCTCTGTACGTAGGTGCCTACCATTTAACAAATATATATATGTATATGAGTTTCCTTTTCCTAAAGACCACCTCATTTTAATAAAGTGAGGACCTCCCTTTTCCGATCGAATTTTGATGATCCGAGCCGCTCAATGTGTTTAGAACGTGATTTTAAGAGTACCCGTGAGAAATCATAAAAAAAAAAGGAAAAATCGGGAAGGGCTTCATCCGAACAATTTTTGTTATGTTTTTATTGTACGGTTTGAATAAAAACTGCTCAAATCAAGCCCTTTCTGGTCAATTTTTTGCCGATTTCTCGCGGGTACCTTTAAAATCACATTCTGAACACATTGAGCGGCTCGGATCATCGAAATTCGATCGACAAATGGGAGAAATTGGGAGGTCCTTATTTTAACTAAAATAAGAACCTTCTCATTTGAAAATAACTCTATATATATATATATATATATATATATACACACACATACAAACCATTCAAGATGCTTGCATATATTAGTTACCCCAACCAATATTTGCATGCAGTCCAATTTTGACCACGTGGATATTCTTATGTTCTTAATCTCTTTTAATTTGGTTTAGTTCTTATAATCACACTAGCGAATGCATGTACTTGAAGGCACGGTTTGAACAATCAGTTCATCCAAATATGCTATTGGATTCACGTGCAACATATCAACCCACTGCCCAACAATTCCAAATATGCGAAAACAATAGCTCAAGCATATTCATTGATCTAGTTAACTAGAATTGGGAAATAAAAAAAAAACAATTTATCAATCCACAACTTGTGCATGCACAAGCTCAATTGAAAAAAAAAAAAACGATACACAACTACAAAATTGTGTGCCTTGAGGATTGAGATATATAAAAAGCACACACGAAAACATATATATTTACAAAGGCGTCATTCCAATGTAAGCACAGGTTTCATGGTTCAAAACTGTACACTAGTGTATCGTGTCTTTTACTAATAAGGTTTCAAAACTGTAAATTGAGCCCATGCTTAAAGGCACTTTTTCAGAAGCATTGAGCCAAAATAATATAGAATTTTCTTGAACTATCAACACTAAAACCACTTGCTCTCAATCAAAGATAATAGTAAAAGAATCAAGCAAACCCTTTTTTTTTTTGTGTGGAGAAATCACAAATAGATATGGACAACAGCAAGCTATTTAAAATCAGAGAGCATTCACAAAGTTACTACCACTTGAAGTTGAAGACATTTCCAAACAACCCACTCACAAAGCCTATTAGATTTAGAACAAATCAACATTAATGAAAAGGTAAGAATAAGGGTAAATTACTATTTCCCCCCTCTAACTATAGGTCGGGGACACTTTACTCCCTCTAACTATTTTTTTTAAGTACTTAACCCCCTCTAACTAATAGAAATCCTTATCCATCTTGTTAGGATCGACACACACGCACACGATTTACGAGTATAAACAGTAAAGAATAAACACAGAGATATACGTGGTTCCCCAAAACCGGGTACGTCCACGGGAGCGAGAGCGGCTGCTGTTCTTTATTATCACAGTAATGAATTAGGGTTTACAACATAGAGTATTTATACCGACTCTATTCTAACCCTAATCTGGTATTTGGTCTGTATCCCAAAAATACCCCTATACGTACCGTACCGTACCGCGTTGCCCCCTGCACCCCCCAATTACGGATCCATGAGCCACAATTCTAACAATCTCCACCTTGGCGAATTTATTCTCACTCATTCAGAAGATAATCATCACCATCCAGTAAGTTGGGGGGATGCCTCCCTTTTCCTAGCACCGGGAGACATTAACCAAGTCCAAGCAATGCTCGAACTTGTCTGCAGTAACCGTCTTTGTCAACATATCAGCTGCATTCTCAGAAGTGTGCACCTTTTCCAGTATCAAATCACTTGCATCAATCAACTCTCTCATTAACCTCACGTCGATATGCTTGGTTCGAGCATGATATACTTGATGCTTTGCCAAATAAATGGCACTCTGACTGTCACAATGCAACTGAACTCCACCTTGATCTATGCCAAGCTCCTTAACAAACCCTTTCAACCACAATGCTTCCTTAGCAGCCTCAGTCACCGCCATATACTCAGACTCAGTAGTAGATAGAGCCACCAGAGGTTGTACCATGGATCTCCAACAAATAGGCCCACCTACAAGTGTAAATACATAACCAGTTGTAGACCTTCTGTCATCCAGACCCCCAGCATAATCCGCATCCACATACCCCACAACTGAAATCTGATCCCGTTGTTTGCCAAACATAATCCCACGATCCAAAGTACCTCTCAAGTATCTGAATATCCACTTGACCGCCTTCCAATGATCTCTGCCTGGATTGGCCATGTACTTGCTGACTGTACTAACTGCATGTGCCAAATCGGGTCTCGTACAAACCATTGCATACATTAAGCAACCCACTGCACTTGCATAAGGAACCTTCGACATATCCTTAATTTCTTCATCTGACACAGGACACTGAGCTGAAGATAATCTGAAATGACTTGCCAATGGAGTGTTGACCGGTTTGGCATTAACCATACTAAACCTCTCCAACACTTTCACCACATAATTCTTTTGAGATAACCACAACTTACCAGCTGACCTATCTCTGCGAATCTCCATCTCAAGTATCTTCCTAGCCGCTCCCAAATCCTTCATGTCAAACTCTTTACCTAATAAAGACTTCAACCTATTTACCTCAACCATACTCCTTGCAGCAATCAGCATATCATCCACATAAAGAAGCAAGAAAATATAGGAACCATCATCAAGACTCTTAACATAAACGCAACAATCATACTCATAGCGTGTGTACCCAATCCGTATCATGAAAGAGTCAAACCTCTTGTACCATTGTCTTGGAGACTGTTTCAGCCCATAAAGTGACTTCTTCAACTTACAAACAAGATGCTCAGTCTCTGGCTGCATGAACCCATCAGGTTGCTCCATGTATATGACTTCCTCCAAATCACCATGGAGGAAAGCCGTTTTCACATCCATCTGCTCTAACTCCAAATCATAGCTAGCCACCAATGCCAAGATAATCCTGATTGACGTATGCCTCACCACTGGAGAAAAGACCTCATCAAAATCAATCCCCTTCCTCTGTGAATACCCCTTTGCCACTAGCCGAGCCTTGAACTTTTCCCTCTCCTTTTCTGTTGCTGCCTCTTTCCGCTTGTATACCCACTTACAACCCACTGGCTTCTTTCCCTTGGGCAGTTCTTTCAACTCCCAAGTCTTATTCTTATGCAAAGACTCCATTTCCTCTATCATGGCTTCCATCCATCTATCTTTTTCAGAACTTGTGATAGCATCCTGAAAAGTAAACGGATCCCCACTAGTAGTAGTCAATGCATAAGAAACCAAGTCCTCAAACCCATACCTCACCGGTGGCTTGATTGTGCGCTTGGTTCTCCCAGCGGCCAAGTTTTGCTGCTGCTCCTGCTGCTGCTGTTGATCAAGCTGTTCTTCTGGCTCTGTATCACCTTTATCAAAACCTTCCAGTTCAATCTGTATGCCCTGCTGTCTGCTGCTCACTTCCTCTGACTCAGCTTTTTGAACCTTTTGATGTGCCTTGACCATAGAGTCCTCATTAAATACCACATCCCTACTGATCACCACCTTCTTTGTCTCTGGATCCCAAAGCTTGTACCCTTTGACCCCTTTCTCATAACCAAGAAAGATACACTGTCTAGACTTCGCATCAAGCTTTGACCTCTCATCACTGGGAACATGAACATAAGCCAGACACCCAAATATTCTCAACCCTGAGTAGTCAACCTCTTTCTCTGTCCAGATCTCCTCAGCTACCTTCCCATCCAAAGCAGCACTCGGTGACCTGTTTATGACAAAGCATGCCATACTCACTGCTTCTGCCCAAAAAACCTTTGGAAGTCCCGCATTCAATCTCAAACACCTTGCCCTTTCTGCAATGGTTCTGTTCATCCTTTCTGCCACCCCATTCTGCTAAGGTGTCTTTCGAACTGTAAAGTGTCGCTGAATCCCCTGTTCCTCACAAAACTTCAGAAAAGGCCCATTCTTGAATTCCTTCCCATTATCTGTCCTGAGGCACTTAATCTTTTTCCCTATTTGGTTTTCCGCTTCAGCTTTCCACACTCTGAACTTAGCAAAGACTTCAGACTTGTGTTTCATGAAGTACACCCAAACTTTTCTCGAAAAATCATCGATAAAGGACAAGAAATACAGAGATCCTCCTTTCGAAGCTACCCTCACTGGCCCCCAAACATCTGAATGAACGTAGTCAAGAATTCCCTTTGTTCTATGAGTTGCATTCCTAAACTGCACCTTACACTGTTTCCCCAGAACACAAAACTTGCAGAAATCTAATTTACAAGATTTAACCCCTTTCAGCAGATCCCTCTTATGCAGCTCTAACATCCCACGCTCTCCCATATGTCCCAACCGCATATGCCAAAGCATGGTATCATCAGTATCATCTGTTGTAGTGACAGCAGCTCCACCTACAACTGTACTCCCTACCAACTTATAGATATTTCCAGGAACCTTGGAACCTTTCATAATTACCATGGCACCCTTCGTTACCCTCATAACTCCACCTTCTGTTTTATAACCACAGCCGTTAGAGTCTAAGGTTCCCAACGAAATTAAATTCTTTCTCAAATCTGGAACATGTCTAACATCCCCTAAAGTTCTCACAACACCATCAAACATTCTGATCTTTATTGTGCCTATTCCTATGACTTTACACGATGCATCGTTACCCATAAGAACATTACCATAATTCACTGACCTGTAGGTGTTGAACCAATCCTTGTTAGGAGATACGTGAAACGAACATGCCGAATCCAGAATCCATGAATCTGCCAAGTCATTCTGACCGGCTGAGACCGAAAGCATATCACCATCATCTGACTCCTGCTCCACAACGTTTGCAGAAGTTGATGATCCATCTTTCCTCTCCCCTGCCTTTCCCTTCTTCTTCCAGTCAGTTCCCTTTCCCCTCTGCGGACAGTCTTTCTTCATGTGCCCCGGTTCATGACACCTGTAACACTTGAACTCAAACGTGCCCTCGGACCTGTTCTTTGACTGAGACCTCCCGTGCCCCGAAACTGATTTACCCCTCTCCTTCTTCCTACCTCGATCCCCATACCCCTTAACCACCAGACCTTCACCCTGCAGCGATTCTGTTTGTTGCTTGCATTGATTATACGCCAGAAGGGCTGTAGTGACTTCCTCCAGTTCTAGGGTTTCTTTCCCCCAGAGTAAGGTTGTAACTAGGGTTTCGAGAGAAATCGGTAGTGAACACAGTAACATCAGCGCTTGGTCTTCCTCCTCAAATTTTACGTCAATCCGTTGTAGGTCGCTCACAACCTGATTGAACGTGTTGATATGCTGAATCAAATCAGCCCCCTCGGCCATCTTCAACCCAAACAGTTTCTGCTTTAGAAACAGTTTGTTCGTCAACAATTTTGACATATACCTGCTCTCCAGTTTGGTCCAGACCCCAGCCGGCGATTCATCACCCAACACGTGATACATGACTTCGTCTGCAAGACACAGACGAATCGTACTCACCACCTTCATCTGGAGTTCTTCCCAATCGTCATTCGACATGGCTTCTGACTTCGCCTTCAACCCCTTGTACAAGCCCTGCTGCACCAAGAGATCCTTTACCCGCTGTTGCCACAATCCGAAATTCGAAGTTCCATCGAACTTCATCACATCGAACTTCGAAACAGACGAACTCGATGACATCGTTCTTCTGTGTGATCTTAAAAATAGCCTGAAGCTTTGATACCACTTGTTAGGATCGACACACACGCACACGATTTACGAGTATAAACAGTAAAGAATAAACACAGAGATATACGTGGTTCCCCAAAACCGGGTACGTCCACGGGAGCGAGAGCGGCTGCTGTTCTTTATTATCACAGTAATGAATTAGGGTTTACAACATAGAGTATTTATACCGACTCTATTCTAACCCTAATCTGGTATTTGGTCTGTATCCCAAAAATACCCCTATACGTACCGTAC
>BPLS01028170.1:39417-67609 GCA_019656275.1 Rhododendron kiyosumense
TGTACCGCGTTGCCCCCTGCACCCCCCAATTACGGATCCATGAGCCACAATTCTAACACATCTGGCTTCCGTAACAGAGATGCATAAAGTTACGAATTTGCCCTCCGAAAGACACAAATCTGCAAAGGCCAAAGAGCTATTTCCTTCTCCAACCCTAAATCTCAATCTAGCCAGGTGATGCTACAATAGCAGCAGCAGTGTCAACAACACAACAAGCAGTAACCCCTCCTTCAACAATTCCAACAACAACAACAGAAACAACAGCTATCTGTCATTTCCCTTCCAACATTGACGCCCACCTTCAGCCTCTCGACCTTCCGCACTGCTCCCTCAACCCCGAACAAAAACATCATCAACAAACCCTAAATTTGAAGCCTACCCTTAACCCTAATTCTACTCAAAATAATCAAAACCCTAACTCGAAGTCAAATCAACATTAGCAGCAATCACAACAGCTAGAGAAGGAAAATCGACCACTGCCCACGTCATCGATTACCTTATGCATCTCAGAAATTTCTTCATTTCTTGAATTTCTGTCTGCTTCTCTTTATCTCTGTGGAATCACAGCAGTGCAATTTCTGGACAGAAGAAATGAAAGAGAGAGCGGAAAGGGAAAATTTAGGAAAATAAGAGAAAATTTAGGATGGGTACCACTGATTTTTTCTTCAATTTCTTCTACTATATTTTCTACGATGGGTAACTGATTGGGGAAATGACAATCCTTTACTCGATCTCGGGCACCTTCGTCAGCGCCAACACCTTCACCCTTCTTTCCACTGCCCTCGTCGACTGTCTACGACTTTAAAAATGTGTTCGATTACCTGTTTATGGCGGCGACGGGCTGTCTCCACCCTCGTCATCGGTAACTGAAACGGTGGCGCCACCGCCGTCTGTTCCATGCTGCCTGGAGGAAATCGAGGGGTGCAGGGTTGGGCAAGAGAGAGAGAGAGAGAGAGAGAGAGAGAGAGAGAGAGAGAGAGAGAGAGGGGGGTACGGAAAGAGAAGAAGGAGTTGTGGAAGTGGTGGGAAAGCTCTGGTAGGAGGAGATGACTGTTGCTGTTGAGGAGAGAGAGACAGACGTATGGATAGAGGAACGAGAAGGGGTAATAAGGTCTATAATGAGGGCATGTGACTTGCACATGCCACTTTCCATCCAATTTCTAACAGAAGTTTAACGGAATAAGGGTTTTCATTTCTTAGAGGGGTTTAAGTGCTAAAAAAAATAGTTAGAGGCGGTAAAGTTGTAGAGACCCGTAAAATTTTTAATTTTTTTAAAATTTTATTAATTGGCTAATTAGGAAAATACGGTTTATTCGGTGGTTATTTGAATTAGGGATTGAAACTTGAGGGAGTGGGTGTGTGATTAAAGGATATAGGAGTATATATAGGGTGGGTGTGTGCGTAGGAGATTATATATCTCCTCTCATCTCTCTCTCTACCGTCCCTCTCTCCCTCTCTCCATCGAAAAATCCCTCTCTCTCCTCCTCTTACTCAAAAACTCCTCCAAGACCCCAAGAACCTCAAAGATCAACCACCCTTCGGCCTTCCAATCGCGTTCTCGAGCTCAAAATTTCGTGGGTCAAGCTTGGAGGGAAGTTCTTGGCCAATTTTGGAGCTTTGGAAGTCTAGAAATCGCTTGGACTTCGATCAATCGTTTGGGTTTCGTTCAAACCACTTAAGGTAGGGATTTCTTACTTTCTCTATGTGTTTATGGGTTGATTATGTGCTTTGATCGTGTTGTGGTTCGTCGTTGTTGTTAGGATTTCGTTATTGAAAAGCTGAAAATCTGCAGAAAAACTCCGTGGTATTGATACCCTCAAAAGGGGTATCGATACCCCACTCTCCTCTGGACCAAATTCTGGCTAGGTATTGATACCTCCGTCTAGAGTATCAATACCCCTGTTTTGTTCCAGACAGATTGGGTTCGTTTGTTTATTTTTGTGCCCGTTTGAACCTCGAACACTTCAAATTTCTTTTGATTGGCTTCAAATCACTTTCAAACTTGATTGTTCCTACCTCGAAAGATTCATTGACCAATCGATCACTTTGAACGCTCGTCGTAGCTTAGAAAAGTGTGGAATAAAATGGTTACGATACTCGTACAATAGTTTATGCATCTGGTTGACTTAAGTAGATATTGTAGCATGTCTTAATGAACGATATAAACTTATTAAGCACTATGGCGTGACATAGTGATTGGTGGACGTACCATGGAGTCATTATTAAATATCGTAAGCTATGAGGTATGATGCGAGCGCTTGGGTGGTCGCTAGGGGTTTGCCTGGTGGTCTGGAAGAGAATAGGGTAACCCGTATCCTCGTGCCTTGTCTCATTGATCTTTCTAGATTCCTTTGGCACCTGATCTATAAGATTCTCGTTAGAACCTAGTGGGTGGTGTGTCATAGAGTCATTTTGGGTTCGGTACGTGACATGAGGCATCGTGATAAACTTTGAGGGATAACGTGAACCTAAGGTATTTAATAATGTACAAAAGGACATGTTTGTGAGTTTATTTTACATTGAATGATGTTGAATGAAAGACTGTGACCTCGGAATGTAATATGGGCATATGGGGCCCTAAGATCCAGAATGTGAAATGGATGTACGGGGTTACAAGCACCTGGAATGTAATATGGGCATCTGGGGCCCTAAGACTCAGAATGTGAAATGGATATAGGGGTTTACGATTACCTGGAATGTATTGTGGGTATATAGGGCCCTAAGACGCGGAATGTTCTTCTTAAATTCACTATTTGATGTGTTAATGGAGAATGAGGTACTTGGACTCACGTTGGAGATCTCTGAGCTACTTGGTTTTGGAAAAATTTATGAAAAGAGACTTGATATAAAATGGCAAGAAATGAGGAGATAAATGGTGGCATTTATTTTGAGGAGTCTTAAAATGGTTTGAGAAACTGTCGTGGTGTATTTAAATTGATATGTGCTCAATGCGGTTCCTAGTTGAGGTATGAATGATTAGGGATATCTTTAAGACGTATCGAATTCCGTAGTCGTAGTCTATCGGTTCTTTATGGGGCCCCTTTGCATCTCTTATTCGTTTATTGGAAAATCATCTATTCTCATTGCACGTTTCATCGTATTTACATATAGCTTGGGTATAGAATTCTCTACTGGGCTAATGTAGCTCAACCTATCATTTTTAGGTACATCTCAAGAACCTTGATGCGGAATGCATGGTGTGCGTGCTTGACTTCATATCTTTTGGAAGCTGCCCGAAAAGTAGTTCTATGATCTTTTGTATGATATCTTGAAAAGATGAAATTGTAAATTCATTTGAAGTCTTTTGATTTCAGATATTATGTAACCTCTAAATTTATTGTCTTTGACAAATCATGGAATTTGGGCCATAGTGCCAATATTGTAAAATCTCTAAACTCGGGGACTTGATTTTGTAAGTGCTCTTTTGGGGAACTCTCTTTGGGGTATTATTTTCACCCGCTAAAGGCCAAAAAACCAAAAAATCATTGCACCGAACCAACATAAATACACAAAATATGCTGTGCAGAAAACGTAGTTGGAGAAACCTAACCCCGCTGATGGATACCGTATAATGAAAAAAAAATATAATGAGAGAAACTTATTCATGTAGGCTTCGTGAACAACTTGTTTACGAAGTGACGCAATTTTAGCTATCCATTCGCACAATCAATGGCTGATATTGGTTTTCAATTTTGACCAGTCACAATTATTATTACTGGTCACAGTTGATTTTCAATCCGGATTGTCCAAAAACACTTTGGACGCACGCGATTGGCCTTCGTGAAGCCTTGTTTACAGAATGGTCCGCAAATAAGATTTTTTGAAACATAATACATGAAACATGCACTATAACGACCCGATGTTTCAAAGAATTTCGGAAGCATCATTAAATAATTTCATAGGAAAAGTTATATTTAACTACACAAAACTCCATTAAATATGTACGATTTACCCAAAATAGAAGTTTGATTTTTTACAGTCCCGAAATAGAAAGTACTGAAAGAAAGTGCATAAGTTAGACAATTTATTAAAAGCAACTATAGAGCAGACTCTAATTCTAATGCGGATCCCAAGCATACTTTGGCTCAGTCTCTGCCCTTTGATTCTCTCCTGGAAGATACTGGTCTACTACGAGACCCACTGTTTTATCAGCAAAATAAATCTAGCTGGCACAGGCCAGGGTACTCCGTACCGCGAGTGATGAGATTTACTCAATAGATATCCGTAAACTCATTAACCCATAACATACAAACAACAACATTACAAGAAATGAAAATAAACATTTTATAATCAGCACAGAAACAATTAGCCTTTTATGAACTTTTCTTATCTTTTAAGATTTCTATGATTCTCCTCCTTCGAGAATCTTTCCTCCCAATAACTCCAACCATGACCATCCCATGATTAAATTCCCTCTTGTTGTCCTACAACGGGGTTCTAAGTGAGTACCTCTAAGTTATTTATAGTAGTCTCACTTACAAGCATAGCAAGAGGTAAAGGTCTCACCGAAATCAATCATGACAGTCATAACTAGGATTTCAATCCAATATCGGTATGATCTCTTGTATCATTCATTCTCCCCCCTTAGGATATTGCACATACAGCGCATGAGGTCGCACATACAGAACCAACCCTCGGGATGCACATACAGCGCATGAGGATGGTCATACAGCAACATTCCTCGAGAACTCGCATACCGCGCACCATCTTTGATCACTTTTGTTACACTTGCCTTATTAACACCTAACCAATTTGAATCCAGTCTTGAATACCCCCAGTGTATCTATTGTCCAATTCTAAGTTCACATAGCATTGCACGTAATGATAACAATCGAGTTATCGACACCCCAATCTGGACTATCCAAATTAGTTTCCTTTCGGTTTTTGATTCCCTGATGATGAAATGGACCAGGAACATCCCGGGAATGTCGAGTGGTTGAGCTTTGAGCGTTTGTTCCCCTCTTAACCTAACCTAGTCTAAGCCAATTCAAAAATCTAGAAAATCCACCTGCACGCGTTGGTCTGGAACCCCCGTGTGCAAGTCAAATGGACAGGTTTTGGTCAAAGTCAAACTTTGACTATTGACCAACGCGCGTGTTGGTTTGACTCGCATGCGCTAGTCTGAGACCCGCGCGCGCCGGTCAAAGCTTGTCCCATCACCTTTATTTAGCCATGATTAGCGGGACTTTTGGGACCGGAGGAAGGCTCTGTTTGGCCTTAAAAGCAGTATTCACTAGGGGATAGCCCCTACACCCTTTGTTTCACCTTTTCCCTCTCATCCAATGAGAGGGAAGGCTTAAGGGCTAAGACACCAGCATTCTTTTGGCTGGTGTGGTCCCCCATTCTCCTATAAATACCCCTTTCTCTCACCCTTGCAAAGGGTTACAAGGTTACCAAGTTCATCTTCCAAAAACTTACCAAGTGCATTAATTTCCAAGGTTACCTAGTTACAAAATCCTAGCCACCTTGTTCTTCATTCTCAAAAACACAACCACTTAACAAGCTTCCATCATCCATCCAACAAACTTCAACTCAAAGCTCAAACACCTTTCAAATCAAAAAACCAAAGGTATAACATCTTTGTATTACTTTCTGTTATGATCCTTGAAAAGGGCTGTCAGGGTCAAGACTGATAATTAATACCAAATCCTTGCCCTAAAGCTAGTAAGGTTTCAAAAACTGTTGTGGTAAGAAACAACGCGTGCCGATCGTGAGTACGCACGTGTCACTTTGTGGCTGCGCGCGCAGGTCTTGCGTGGGGACTTGTGTCTTTCTATTTTGTGTTCTACTTTTTATATAGATCACTATGAGCATGTTAAAAACTAGTTTACTGCTTTCCTTTGTTAGAACTGCTAGTTTTAGTTCGATATGTATTTTTGTTGCAATAGAATACCCCTGGGGCTTTTTTGAACATGTCTTAGAACCCAGAAATATGTAAACCAAGCACTGGTTCTAGGACTTAAACCTGCGCGCAGCAGTGGGTGACTCACGTGCGCAGGTCCATCTCTAACCAATGGCTGGCCTTGCATGGGTAACTAGGCCTTGGCTTTTATTTTATCTCCCACACTATTTATGGGGTGTCTTATTCTTTTGGTGGCCTCTGAGCCCATTCAAACTGTCCACAACTACCTATTAACTGCCTATAAATTGCTTGGGTTGTCCTGGGTGTGCACTGGTTACCTTCAGAGCCCAAAGGGTTTGAAAATAAGAGTTGTGGGTTTAAAACTGTTGGCGAACACATGTTATGGTATGGTGCGCGCAGGTTTGATTAGCAGGTAGTGACTTGATCAGTGCATGATGGTTTCTTCTTGTGCACGTCACTCCAAAACAGTGGCCTTCCAGTCTGTTCAAATTCCTATAGCAGTCTGTTTTCATCCTATACTAACTGTTTCAATAAGCGAGCATGCCATCTATCACATCCTGCAAACATATTATAGTTTTAATCCCCTTAAACTGTTCTTCTGCCCTAACTGGCTAAAATTGATTAATAAGAGAGAATGGCAAATATTTTATAAATGCCTGAGTACAGATCGATCTCCGGATTGAGTGAGAGGGGTGCTTTAAAACTCTTCCCCTCTCGTAACTTGGCTCCCGAACTTCAAATATCAAGGTGACGACAGACTAGTCTACACCTTTTCAAATCAAATAACGTGGCAAACGTTTTAAGTTTGGTTCCTTGGGTAGCGGACCTTCAAATCCAAGTGGTGACTTTGAATTGAGTGTTTCGATGCACTTTCCAAAAAAAAGGGGCACACCTGCTTATTGCGATCGATTTTCGAGGCATGTGCCCACATGAGTCACAGTCCATAGCATTCATAAAACATTAATAACAATTGAATAGAAGTAACATATAGAATCGAAATGAATGTGGAATTCTGCATTTTATCCAACAAGTAAGTTCATTAATAATTTCATAAATTTGAACCTAAGTATCATGATCAATGTACGATACACACATTAGAACACAAGCCTCATGCTTCCAAATAATTTTAATCAAGAAATTTCATAATCGTTCAAAGGATTTCAAATCTGTAATGTTTTATAAATAAATTCATAACTATAACTCCAAAAAAGTTCAAACTAGCGCCAAAAGTTTCACAACATCAATAGGTATCTACTGTAAAAGTAAGTGATTCAAAATTTTGATACATTTCTCCAGATTTTAAAGAAACAACCTGTTCTACAGAAAACAAAGCAGCTTGGCAGACCATTAATCTTTAACAATTTATTAAAAATAGCGTGTTCATCTGTTTTACTACAAGATTTTTACTAATAGGAGCTTCATATTAAAGTTTCATAATTTTCTGATCTTGGTAAGTATTTTTTAAATAGAAAACAAACATACCGAAAACTTGCAGTCAATGCAAGAAACAGATTATTGGCCTAATTCAAACTGAAATTTGTTATTGATCAAAACTAATTAGAGCATGTGGCTCATATATTTTTGAAGCTATATGTGTCTAGTTTCTAACCCAACAAACGGAAAGTGTTTTCTAGTTTCCTAGGCTGAGATATGGTTGTTTCCGTAAGGCGTGATGGTGCTGTCAGCATTGTGTAATAATTTAGAGCAGCTTAGTAAAACTTTATTAGTAATTTCTATGGTTCGAACAATGAGATTTTAACACAAGTTCTAAGACATATACAGGTACAGTCAGTTAAAATCTCATAAAATTTCAAGTTTGGGAACTATGCGTGAAAATTCATCAAAGTCACAGCAACATCAAATTCCTTAGAAAACTGCTACCTACACAATCAACATTTTGTACAAAGTTTATATAAATTCACCATTAATGGACTACCTACACATACAAATAATATACTTACAGAGAGTGGGGGAAGAGATATCTACCTTGGATTTCGGATTTGGAGTGATTTTAAGAAAGGAGGTGGAAATGGCGTGGAAAAGGAGAGGCAAGGGAGGTGGACTGGAGAGAGGTGGAAAGCAAAATGGCGATAGTGTGTGTTGTTTTTGTTAAAAGTTTTCGTGGATGAGAGGGGTGTATTTAAGAGAAAAGGGAAACGTGTCCCGCGGTCTTGGACAGTCCCATTTTCTATTTCAGAAAAATTTAAAAATGTTACTGCAGCATAACAAAAATATTCCGGGGTTAACCGCGGTCTCAGTTTATGGAGAAAAAATCTCTCTTTGGTTGCAAAAATATTTACATGAAATAATAACATGCATGACATGAATTAAATGCACATGAATTAATTAATTTTTTTTAACTCAAACTGATTATTAAGGAATATAAAATTGAAATAATATTATAGAATTTTTCATTATTTAAAAATTTCGGAATATTACATGCACACAACTCATATTTTAACCCGACCCAAAAAAAAAAAACTCATACGTTAACCTGAATGGATTAGATTGAGTGTTAGTTTTTCAAGGGTTGGTACCTTTGTTTCCATAGTGTCAGTTTTTCGCATTTGTTAGTTTTGTTTTCTTAGTGTCAGTTTTTTGCAAAAAAAACTCATACTCCCCACTACCAAACTCTGTAGCACAGCCCTCCATTATGCCACAGAGAACAATTGTGAGACAGACATTTTGCAAAACCACTCTCCGTTATTATATAGATAGATGTCAATGTCGGTTTTATAATTTGGTTTGAGATGGATTCCTTAAATTTTCTTTCGAGACTATTCCAACTATAATGCTTACTATTCATGAGATCTAGAATTAGGCTACGTTCTTATGAAGCTAACTTAAATTGTCGAATTTCGTCCTTATTTGAATTCTTTTCGTATTCATTAATTTTGCGCTAAACTTTTGTGGGTTATTGATTCATCTCGGCGAGAGATATCGAAAAAGTAAAATTTTTTTTTTTACTTTTACCAAAGTATTTTGAGAAATAATCACTTTTTAGCAGCAAAAATCACCTTTTTTTTTTGCTAAAAAATGGTTAGAAATGGGAGACTAAATCGAGAATTAGGAACCAGATCGGAAGGTACCTTTGTTTGGTTCCCATATTTGGGAAACTCATTTTTCCCTTTGCACGTTTCTCAATAACTTTCTTTATCTATCTCTCTCTACTCATTACCACTCGTTACATTAAAAATATTTACCCTGAAAAATACGTATGGGTAGTATATGGAGTATTGAAAAAGTCTTGGTCTCTCTTTTTGTTTTTTTCATTGAAATCGAGAATGATGGTTTGGCGTCCTGTACAGAGAGTACGTATCAACTATCTCTCATTGTGGAAACGTGGGAATCAAAAAGACTAAAATGAGATTCTTTTCCCACTGAATTAGGTCCCACTTTTTTTGGTTGCATATGTTGTGATTTTAGCTACCTCTAGCTTGTAGGGTCTTTACTGATCAAAGTCAGCTAAAGAAACAAACGAAATAAATACTGGAGTATCTCAATTGCACATTGAATGAGCTAGGATATCCCCGCAGAGGGTCATGATATTTGGGGTATTTTACCTTTAGGTCCAGAAAATTGAAAGTAATTCCCACCAGGCCTCCTCTAATTAACAAAATACTAAAACCCTATGAAAGTGCCTAAAACCCTGAACATTGAAAGTGCCAAACCCCTAGGGCACCCTATGGAAGTGCCTACATTCTAGGGTACCCTATAAAAATGCTTAAATCCCTAGGGTATCCTATAAAAGTGTCTAAACTGCTAAAACTCTGTAATAGGAAAATGCATTCTAAAACCCCTATAAAAGTGCCTAAGCTTAAACCCTAGGGCTCTATGAAAGCACCTAATTAAACCTAAACCCTAAGGTACCCTAAATCCTAGGGTATCCTAAACCCTAAAATCTTACGGTTCCATAAAACTCTAGGATACCCTAAAACCCTAAACTCCTAGGGTACCAATCTTAGGGTACCCAAGGGTACTAAGGTACCCACGAGGGTACCATAAAACCCTGACATACCCTAGCTAAAACCCTAGGGTGACACTTCATTAATGGTAAATGTATTTTTGTAAAAATAGACCTAGTGGTAATTAAGTATTCTATCTCTCCTTAATGGGAATTACGTGTCACATTTTTATACTTAGTGGTAGAAAACTGTATTTGAGAAGAACTTCTATACTTTTACAACATGGCTTTGTGTGCCACTATTTTATCTGTAAAAGAAATCTAGCCAGCACGGGGCCAGGGTACTTTGCACCAGGAGTGATGATATTTACTCAATAGATATCCCTAAACCCAATAACCCATAACATACAAACAACAACATGACAAGAAATCAAAATAAATATTTTATAATCAGCACATAAACAATTAGCATTTTATGAACTTTTCTTATCTTTAAGATTTCTACGATTCTCTTTCTTTGAGAATCTTTCCTCCCAATAACTCCAACCATGACCGCCCTATGATTAAATTCCCTCTTATTGACTTGTAACGGGGTTCTAAGTGGGTACCTCTAAGTTATTTACCTAGTAATCTCACCTACAACTATAGCAAGAGGTAAATGTCCCACCGAAGTCAATCATGACAGTGATAACCAAGATTTCAATCCAATACTAGTATCATCTCTTGCATCATTCATTCTCCCTTCGGATATTGCAAATATAACACAATTCCCTAGGATGCACATACAGAACCAACCCTCGGGATGCACATACAACACATGAGGATGCACATATAACAACATTCATCGCGAACTCGCATACCGCGCACCATCTCTGATCAGTTTTGTTACACTTGCCTTATTAACATCCAACTAGTTTAAATCCGGTTTCAAATACCCCTAGTGTGCCTATTGTCCAATTCTAAGTTCATGTAGCATTGCACATAATGATAACAATCGAGTCACAGTCCATAGCATTCATGAAACATTAATAACAATTGAATAGAAGTAACATATAGAATCAAAATTAAAGTTCGTTATTAAATTCATAAATTTGAACCTAAGTATCATGATCAATGTATGGTACACACATTAAAACACAAGTCTCATGCTTCCAAATAATTTTAATCAAGAAATTTCAAAATCATTCAAAGGATTTCAAATCTGTCATGTTTAAAAAAAAAATTCATAATTAATTCATTATAACTCTAAAAATGTTCAAACCAGCGACAAAAGTTTCGAAACATCAATAGGTATCTACTGTAAAAATAAGAGATTCAAAAATTTGATACATTTTCTCCAGATTTTAAAAGAATCAACTTGTTCTATCGATTGTATCCGACTCCTGCATAATGACACCCTCGTAGTTACACTATGCATCGAAACCTTTAATGTCCAGCTCGTACTCGTGGACTAAGGCAGTTCGACCAAGGTCACGTACTATTCTCTGTTCAAGGATTTGAAGCTCTCAGACACTAACCTCCAACCCTTCAAAGTTCCCCTCATCGGGTTCAACGGGGCCTCGGTATGGCCCATCGGCATGATAACTCTTCCCGTTCATGCCGGATCAGTGGTTTTTAATGTGGAATTTGTGGTGGTCGATGTTCCTAGCCCTTACAATGCAATTGTTGGGCGCACCTGGCTCCATAAGCCGAAGGCAATCGCCTCCACTTATCACCAGGTGGTCCACTTCGTTGGTGCTAATGGACGCCAAGAGGACCTGTACAAAGATCAAACCACGGCCTAACTTCTCGAGTCAATCTCATTAAGGTTCCCGAGGCCCCAGTTTTGGAAGACGTCGGCAGATCAGCCGACGACAAAGCAGTAGAAGACCTTGTCACCGTCCCCATCACTGAAGATGGTTCCCATTTTTTCCTTATCAGTTCCTCACTTAGTGACACCGAACGGAACGAGATGGTTGACTTCCTCAATCAGAACATAGAAGTATTCGCATGGACCCCGTATGAGATGCTCGGGGTCGATCCCTCATTTATCTGCCACGAGCTCGACATTGACCGAGCTAAACTCCTAGTTGTGTAAAAAGCAAGACGATCCTCCCCGGTCCACTCCGAAGTTGTCATTGAAGAGGTCAACCGGCTCCTAAATGCGAAGGTCATCCTAGAAGTGCAGTACCTCAGGTGGTTGGCCAACACCGTGGTGGTCAAAAAGAAGAATGGCAAATGGCTGGTCTACATCAATTATTCCAATCTCAATGACGCTTGCCCGAAGGATTTCTTGCCCCTTCCGCGGATTGACCAGCTCATCGACGCCACAGCCGGCCATGACCGACTCAATTTCATGGACACCTACTGGGGCTATCATCAGATTGCCATGAGCGAGGGAGACATCGAAAACACGGTCTTCATCACCCCCCCCCCCCCCCCCATGGAATCTTCAGATATCTCGTCATGCCCTTCGGCCTGAAAAATGCCGGGGCCACTTTTCAACGAATGATAACCAAGATGTTTGAGCATTTACTAGGCGACACCATGATGGCTTACATTGACAACATGGTGGTCAAAAGCATGCTCACCAGTGATCATCTGACCCACCTCGCTAAAGCCTTCGAAATCCTCAAAAAGCACAAGCTCCACCTCAATTTCGAGAAGTGCGCCTTCAGTGTCAGCTTTGGTAAGTTTCTTGGTCACCTCATCTCCCGATGCGGTATTAAAGCCGACTCGCTCAACTACTTGCCATTGAGAAACTCTCAGCTCCCCACAACAAGAGGGATGTTCTGTAGAGACCCGAATATTTTGAATTTTGAAAATGATTATTAAAAGCCTAATTGTGAAAATATGAATTATTTGGTGATTAATTAGATTGGGGCTTGATATGGAAGAATAGAAACTTGAGGGAGTGGGTGTGCGATTTAAGAATATAGTGGTATATATATGGTGAGTGTGTTTGTAGGAGATAAAAATCATCTCCATATCTCTCCCTCTCTCATCCGTTCCCCTCTCTCTTTCTACCGTCTCTCTTTCTCTCTCCTCTCTTCTCACTCAAAACTCCACTTAATCTCACAAAACATTCAAGAATCAACCTCCCTCCGGCCTTGCAATCACGTTCTCGCGTTTGGAATTCCTTGGGTTGAGCTTAAATCGAAGTTTCGAAGTTCGAGAGGTTAGGGCTCGTTCAAAAAATGCTTGAATCTCGGCCATTGTTGCGAGGTAGGGATTTCTTTACTTCTTTTATGTGTTTATATGTTGATTTGGTGTAAAATCGTGCCTTGGGTAGTTGGATTTTAGTTGTTGTGCTTGCCTTGAAAATCTGCAGAAATCGCTGCTCAAAACCTCGTAGTATCGATACAGATTAAGCGCTATATCGATACTATAAACTTATCTTTTTGGTCAGAGAGTGTTGTATCGATACGGATTTTGTGCGTATCAATACCAGGAGCTTAACTCCAGTTTTGCTCCTGTTGCCCTTTCGTCGATTGTTTTCACCCCCGATTACTTCTAAACCCTTTTGGACACCTCCTAAACTATCTCAAGCATGTCTAATTGACTTCCTATGATGGCTTGATGTATTCCTTGGTCCGTTGATCTTCCGTTAGCAAGAACCGGATAAGAATTGACTTAGTTAAACGTTGTTAATGTACTTTCTATAGATTGTTGGTATTTTGTGATTGTTCATGGTGCATTTGTGATGACGTTGGCATAATGTAGGATACTCTATCTATGAATGGGTTCATAGGGGAGTCTTAGCTTGTATGTTGTATGAGAAAATAGTTGATTGGGTCGAAGGTTGGTTTAGGGAGTCCCGTAGCGTAAGGGGTGGTAATACGGAGATTTAGAGGGGTTTCGTAACGCAAGGGGTGGTAATACGGTAACCTGAGTCGTTAGGGATCACCATGATGCATGGGGTGGTAACATGGTAATCCTTATGGTGTTTTACGGTAACGCAAGGGGTGCAAAATACCGATTGTGGAATTTTGGGTTAGCGAGTCAAGTTTGGATTATTTGAGGGGTTAGTGTTATATGGGTTATGCATCCAATTTTTGATAGGGGCTCATTCACAAATTGATTGGTTATCGTCTACCGAGCTGTGTTTCCTTATCCTTTCTTGTTTGCACTCGTCATCATATTTACATGTAAGATTGGTAAAGATTTTCCTATTGGGCTAGTGTAGCTCAACAAAATTCTTCTTTTCATGTTCGAATGTTGGGCAGTAGATAGCATGCAATGGCGTGCTTGGACATGAAGATTTTTTGAAAGCTAACCTTGTTTTAGTTACTTAATCATCTTTTGTAATTGATTTGCTTTTGGTAAAAATGAGTATGTAACTAATTATTCTTAAATTCCTTTTGAATGAAAAGTTTGTAATATTCTGAACATGTTATATTTGGATCAAAGTTTATTTGGGTCATGGTGCCATGGTTGTATTTTGTTAATCATGGGGACTTGTTTGTAAATTTAAACAGGTGGGGAACTCTTTGGGTAATACATATGATACGCGAGATTCTTGTATCAAATGGTATTATTTATTTATGTTGAAAATCGAGGGCGTGAAATGCTCAACGTCTAACAGGCATGGCCGCAGCCCTGAATTGATTCATCAGTCGCTCCTCTGACAAATGCCAGCCATTCTTTGCCCTCTTGAAGGGCAGCCGATGAATTTTCATTTGGACAGCAGTCTGTGATCGAGCCCTCTAGCAGTTGAAAACTTACCTTTCCGAGGCCCCATTCCTCGTCACGCCTGGGGACCAGGAGGACTTGTTTCTATACCTAGCTGTCTCTCCACACGTTAAAAGCTCGGTACTCGTCCGACAGGAAGGACTGGAACACAAACCCATTTACTACTCCAGTAAGACAATGACTGCCGTCGAGACACACTATCTACCACTGGAAAAGCTTGTTCTCGCCCTCGTCTTAGCCTCTATGAAGCTCGCTCCTTACTTCCAGTCACATTGCATCATCGTCTTCACCGAGTACCCTCTTAAGTCTCTCCTCCAGAAGGCGGACCTTTCTAACCGAATCTATCAGTTGGTTATTGAGCTTGCGAACTATGAAATCCACTTCCAGCCTCGGATAGTGATCAAAGCTCAGGTACTCGCCGACTTCATCGCCGAGCTCACTATAGCCAACTCTCCCACTTCGGCTCCAGCTCCAAGCACCGAAGAGGCGCTCTAGGCGAACCCTAGCACTGCCTGGAAGCTTTTCCATGGAGATGTATGTCGATGGTGCCTCCAATAGCTGAGACGCAGGAGCCGAAATCGTCCTCCTCTCCCTTTCCGGCGTCTTACACGAAAGCTCCCTCTCTATCAAGCTCCCAGGCCACCAACAATGAGGTTGAGTATGAAGCACTGATCTCCGGGCTGAAAATGGCCGAAGCCCTGTGCATCGAAGAGCTTGTGGTCTATAGTGATTCCTAATTAGTGGTCAACTAGCTCTCGGAGGAATATGAATTTCGGGACGACCGGATGCGTACTTACCTCAGCTCTGCCGTCCGACTCATCAAAAAGTTCAAAGCTATCCTAGTCAAGCATATCTCCAGGGAACAGAATTCCCATGCTGACGCTTTTGCAGGGCTCGCCTCGGTTTGCTTTTCCTCGAGACATCGTTCTATCTCCTTCAACTCCATTGACAAACCTAGTTTTGAACTTGAAGTATTGAATCAAGAGGTACTCAGCATAGAGCTCGGTTCGAGCTGGATAGATGAGATCATTGGCTACCTGCAAGATGATGTCCTACCCTCCGACAAGAAGGACGCTCACAAACTCTGCAATAAAGCCACTCTTTTTTGGCTCAATCAAAACAGCAAACTTTACCGAAGATCATTTACCAGCCCGTACTTGCTGGTCGCACACCCACACCAAGTACTGGGCATCATTGAAGAGCTTCATGCCGGTGACAGTGGTTGTCACTTCGGTGGACGGTCCCTCGCTCACCGAGCCATCTCTCAAGGGTATTAGTGGCCAACAATGAAGAAGGATTCTAAAGAATTTGTCAAGCGTTGTAGGAAATGCCAGATGTTCGCTCCCATTATCCACCAGCTGGCTCGGGACCTTAGCCCCCTTACCAGCCCTTGGTCTTTCTCTCAGTGGGGCATGGATATTGTTGGCAAGCTCCTCGTCGCTCCCGGTGGGTTCAAGTTCCTCCTGACCGCCACCGACTATTTCTCGAAATGGGTCGAAGCTAAGCCCATGGTCACTATCAAAGAAACAAACGTCATTCGTTTCGTTTAGTGAAATATCATCTCTCGCTTCGGTGTTCCCTTCGCCATCATAACAGACAATGAGTGGCAAATCACCAGGCAGAAATACTGGTCCTTGTTTGACGAGTACGACATCAAATGGGACACATTCATTCCAGCTTACCCCCAGGGCAACGAGCAAGCCAAAGCTACAAACAAGGTAATTTCATCCGGACTCAAATGCTGACTCGAGTCACGCCGGGGCAAATGGGCTGAGGAGCTACCTAGGGTACTCTGGGGCTACCTGACTACACCTTGGCGATCCACAGCTTGCACTCCCTTCTCCTTGGCATTTGGAATGGAGGCTGTCATTCCCCTCCAAGTCGGGCTCTCAACAATGCGTACTAAAAATTTTGACATATCAGTGAACAACGATAGCATCACTTCAGATCTCAACTTGGTCGAGGAGGAATGTGAAAATGCAAGGATCAAGCTCGCATTGTACCAACAGGAAGCTACAAAGAGCTACAATCGTAGCGTCCGTCTTAGGTCATTCAAACCTGACGACCTTGTTTGGAAAAAAGTGGTGGAAAATTCCAAGAAAGGGAAGTTAATGCCCAACTGGGAAGGCCCCTTCTGAGTCCTCAAGCACCTCGGATCAGGAAATTACAAGTTGAAGAAGCTGGACGGTTCTCCTATTGCTAAAACCAGGAATGCAAATAACCTAAAAAAGTTCTATGGCTAGCAGCCCCTCGGTTTTGAGCATCTGTCGTTTTCCCTTGTTTTCCAGCATTTATCTTCTAAGTAATTTTGTTTTAGGGGCAATTTGCATATGTAACGACAGTACCAAAAACAATTATCAATGAGAATTTTCTTTTCTTGCCAATGCTTGTTCTTTCTGCATCTGTTGTTTACTTTTTTCACTCGGTCCGTTGTCGTTCGGACCGTTTTATATCGACTTTAGGAGTTATGTCTTCCCTTGGATTATTCCCTCAGACAAAATTCCCACCAAGTCACCCCGACCTTCTTGGTCGATTGGACTTATGGTTGCTCGCCTTAAGGATACTCGATTTTTTCTGAGACCCTTATTCCGACTCACCAACAAGTCACCCACTGTTTGGGTTCGTTGCGTCCTGAACCCCTGGCCGACGCCAACTACCTTTCGGGACCCCAACCCACATCCCCTTGCAGCCTTACATTATCTTTAATTTACCCAGCAATTAGCCGAGGCATCCTAACCCAAAGCAGAGGCATAGAAATCCCAAATTACTAAATACATGATTTGGATTAGAACACGTGGCCTCTTCTGACCTTGCTCGAAGCGGGGGCTTCGGAGCTGGGTTGTTGCCCTTTAGTCCCTTCCTTGCCTGTTTACACAGTAAGCCCGCCCGAGGCATGGGGCACCCACAAACCATCTTTTTCTGAACTTTGAATATGTTTGGCAAGTGCTTTGGTTAAACTTGTTTTACAAATTTCATAAGTGTCACCAAAGCAGGGGAACAACACCCTAGCAGTAACCATGAATTCATACAAGCATTTCAAAGATAAACATATCGTTCGGGAAAAGAACGATAAACGTACTCACACAAGCATTCTCGTACCAAAAACCATGAGTTGAATATACGGTGCAGGTTTAAATCCTCCTAAGGATCTGACTTAGGCCAACTGTTCGACGCCAGTCCTACTTAACTATTACATAACGCTGGAACAACAAACTCCAAATGTCCAGAGTCGTCCAATCAAAAACAAGTAAATCAAAAATTATAAATGTTCTTGAAGAATGGAGAGCTAGATCCATCCTATGCGTCTTCGGTTACAGCAGCAGCATTGGGGTCGGCCTGGTTCTCAGGGGCTTAGAACTCCTCGGGATTCGGCACTGTCTCATCTTCCTCTTCGGGCAGCACGAGCTCTTTGGGAGGTGGCTGGGGCATGGCTCGGAGATCTGAATCTTCAGGAGATATCAAGTTTGCTTAGTAGGGCCTCGTGGCCAAAAAGCAGCCTGTCCAGGGAAGCGAACTCTGTATAGCTTGCCCTCGATCTCCCGAACGTGCTTCTTGTATTCCACTCCGGCCGCGTCTCAACCCTCATCATAACCCTTGTTCCTCGCTGCCTCGACCCCTCGAGCTCGGGTGACCCTCAGAGTAGTTGCATCAACTTCAGCCTTCATAGCTTGGCTGTCATGCCCTGCCCCGCAAACGACACCCAGAGTGGGCCCGAGTCAGTGTGGCCACGTGGCATTCCACACAAAAGACCACACCACACTCCACAACCAATCAGAATGCAACTTAGTGGAAGACTTCTCACACAAAATACAACTAAGTCAACGCCAAAACCTCAACTCACAAGTTATAATAAATATCCCTCTCTTCAATTAATTACAAAACATTTAGGTTAACTTCTAGACGAATCAGCTACACAACAATTTAACCAAAGACATCACCCGACGCTAGTCTCAGCACTCTGCAAAGCGTTGACCAGTAGTGGACCCACTCTAAGCCACCTGCTACCTGGCAGTCCAAAAAGGAAAGCCAGAGTGTGTGAGATATAGAAATGCTCGATAAAATATCACAATACTCAAAGGAATATCAATAAGAATACTCACCACCAACATAACTGAAATACCCATATGAATACAATAGTTATAACCACAACATCCTCCAAACATAGCAATATTATCCAATAAACAACCACATAACAATAACTGAAACAATAACAGCACGAATGTAAATCAAACGAGCATGCAGTGACACGTCTGCCACATTCCCATGTACCCAAGGCATTGTGTCCCGCAAACCATGCTCCTAACCTCCGTTAATTAGACGGAATGGCATACGACATGGCGTGACTCACTCCACAATCCTTTCGCGGGTACAATCAACATACCACAAGCATGCTTACCATTAGCTAAACCAACATATAGCATGATATACAATCTCCACCACATATATCCATATCAATAGCTAAACCTCGATTAGCATGATATCATTGATATACAATCACCTCCACCGCATTATCTACATAACGATAATTATATCGAAAACTAAAATACCATTAGCAAGATATAAACTTATCATCACAACAATATCTTATTGAGAAGAACCATATCAGACACACTCACCTTTGATTCGACTGGAGTATGCCAAACTTAGGGTTCCGGCACCTCCAACAAGACCAGCTCATTACCTAGTCAAAAGTTAACCCATATTAGCATATGAACATCTTGGGATGTTAAACCAAATGCTAGACTAGCATGCCTTCTACACTAGCTCATGGGGCAAACATTACATAAAGTCACCAAAATCTCTAGAGGTGTCCGGGAGTACCCACGCACCCGGGAGACCTCACACACCTTTCCCAAACTCCAAGGTACTCCAACACACCCAAATATATAAAATATAAAGACCCACAAGTGTACAAACTCAACCAAACAACCCAACGCAACAAAACTCCCAAAACAGGAATGACAACTAAAATCAGCCTGCCTTATTTTGGTCATATCCTTTTACTCGACTGGAATTAGCTTACCAAACTACCACCGTTGGAAAGTACACTTTCAGTACATATATTTCGATATATTATAAGCCTCGTTTCGATTTATAATGACAAAGTTATACCTGTTTAAAGTTTGAACATGAATCTGAAAACTACTGCGAGGCAATTACGGGATTCAACCTCAAACCTCCACCCACCACC
Organism: Rhododendron kiyosumense; assembly: GCA_019656275.1. Taxonomy (NCBI): domain Eukaryota; kingdom Viridiplantae; phylum Streptophyta; class Magnoliopsida; order Ericales; family Ericaceae; genus Rhododendron; species Rhododendron kiyosumense. The sequence continues at coordinate 59,047 of BPLS01028170.1, forward strand.
TCAAAACCACCCAAACAGCCACCAAATCACCACCACAACATCTTATAATGAAAATTACACATATCTAACTCATACCCATGCCTCAAAAACAAACCCATAACAAAACCCAATGAATTTGTCCCAAAACATGAACTAGTCAATTTCCTTTCAAAACTCAATCCATGGAGAATCTAACCACAAACACATGAAATTAAACATGGATTATACTTCTAGAGTACAAGAACTTACTTGTTACCGGATTGGATCATCGAAAACAGACCCCTCCTTCCTCCCTCCCCTTAGCCGTGACCTCCTCCTCCCTTTCTCTCCCTCTCTTTCTCTCTTTCTCTCTCGCTAGGTCGGTAAAAGAATGAGAAAATATCGTCCCAATGCTATTTAGTCACTTAGGAAGAAATCTCATGTGGTCACCTCTCCTCTCAACTTATACTCCAAACCAATAACAATTCTCCATGCAAATCACACCAAGGCCCCTCATAGAATCCAACAAATACGAATTAAGCCCCAAACCTCAAAATTAAATTGAAACTCTAAATATCCCAGGATGGGTGCTACATTGGCCCTTGGCGAGCACTCGCTCTCCGTCGCACCTTTGGAAATCGGCCAAGTAAAGATTGCAGGTCTCCCAAGCCACCTTTAAATCATCTTCTTTCTGGGCAAGGGCCTGCTTTAAGTCCTCAATCTCATTCTCTTGGGCTTTACTTCTATCAGGGCCCGAGAGCTAGCCTGCAAACAAGAAAATGGAAGTATTACAAGAGTAAGGCGCCCAATTCAAGGGGAGGAATTTAATATTATTGTAAAGACTTACATTGAGGAGTGCCTGTGCGATCTCCCTGGTGAGGTCTTCGGTGCAGCCTTTCACGACTTTGGCATCTCTCGGCAAAATGCAAGCCCTGATCACCCTGAACGTTGTTCCGATATTGGAAACACTATCGGCATGGTGGATTTGGCATCCAACATAATGGCGGAACTCCGGAGCCCAAGAGAGATCCCTCGGTTTGATCTTGGTCTCGGTGTCAGCTTCTCCACTAGTCTCCGCTCCGCGCACCTCCTCCCCGGCGATCGGGATGGTTTTCGGCTCCTTGCCCCGACCGCCGTCTCCCTCCTCATACCGAGCCCTTTTATCCAGGGGTTCTTATGGAGAAACAAGGTCGGCCCTCGAGGTCTCGACTCTTGGTGAACTTATCATAATGCCGGCGCCTCGGCCCCGCAACCTCCGACACCATAGGTTCAGAACCTCCCTTCCTCGATCGCTCATCTCGTCGCAAAGTCCAGTTCTCTCTAGGGTCTCCTAGCTGACCTCCTCTCAGATTATGCCTAGAGGACCAGAATTGCTCTCTACAGTCTCCGGGGTCCCGACTCCCCCGTTTCCCCTTCCCTCTCCTCTCCCTCTACCTCTCCCTCTACCTGCTCGAGGAACCCCCTGCTGCCTTGGCTTCTTTTTCAAATAGCTAGTATAGGTCGGAGTGTACCTGAGCATATCAGGGACGTATCGGCTTGTGATAAGGATGGCGTAGGCAGCAGTGATTTGAGCCTGGACCGCTCTCTCCCGAAGGCTTTGCACGACCCCCTCAGCTGCAAAACATAATCAAGAGGGAAGAAATGTCAGTATATAGGAGGAGACCAAAAAAGAAAATGCAAGACATAAGCTAAGATAAGAAATCTTCTGACCAGGAGTTCCGGCCTCGAATTGGACCATGGTCGCGGTATCAACGCTCTCTTTAGGCCCGAACATGAAGTTTCCGGAGACCGAGACATAAATACTCACCCACTCTTCAGAGTCGGGTAGACAATTTATCAAAAATGTATTGTACCCCGTCCGGTAGGAGAGATAGTATCGACCATTTTCTTGGTTGATCCCAACTAGGTAAACTCCAAAGAGTTCCTCAAGCCCGAAGGTCAGGTTGTACTGCCTCCTTAGCTCTATGATGCTGGTAATGATTTGGTAGGAATTCATTGTGAGCTGGGAGGAGGTGAGACCTAAGGTTCGAAGTGCTTGTCTTGTGAACTGATGCAGGGGGAACCAAATTCCTTCCTCGGTGATTGCCATCAATGGAAAAATCAATTCTCCTTGTCGGTGAGGAAGATCGTTAGGGTTGGTGTTCGGAAGTAGATGGACCTTGACATGCGGAGGAATGCTGCAAACCCTCTTGAACTCGGCGTAGGCAGTCGGGGTCCCGTTGAAGTATTGATTCTGATAAGGACAGGGCCTCATCGGTCTCCTATGACCCCAGATCTCCTCGGGGGCATTCGCAGAAGGCCTGAATCTCCTTGGTTCCTCCATCTCTCAAAGGTCGAATGTTGTAACCTCACGAGGGGCTTTAGAGGGCTCATGCGGTTCGATGTGGTCAATCGGAGTACAATAGAATGCTCTAATTCGAAGCGCTTCGAGTATGTCCTCGGGAATTTCCACAGGAGAAGAGCCTAAACTACTGGAACTGTCTGAGGAAAGCTCAATGACCATTCACCCCTAACTAACAAAGAAGAAAAGGTGCAAAAACCCATTAGCTATATGCCTAGGGAAAAGCAAAAGGATCTTACGGTCGGGACAGAATGGTCACCGCTCCTCGGAGTCTCTAGGTCTCGATCTTTATCATAGCCCTCCTCCTTGGAGAGACTCCCTATGGTTTGTAACTATTCTTGTGGTCTCGGGATGAATATAGGCCACGGGAAGGATTTAAGCCTCAGGAAGAGCATGAACAATGCCGGAAGAATCCAGCGCCGCCATGAACCAGACGACTATGAGCGGTTGCTCAGTCGCAGTGCATACTAAAAACAACGAAAGGCTTAAAGAAAACGATCAAAACATAAAGTTTAACATTTAGAGATCATCATAGCTAAGTTTTGTGCAAAGATCTGCTGCCAAATCGCTTGATATCTTTGATTGAGGGAAAGTTGCAGCAGTGGCAGAGTTTCAACACCAGAGAAGAGGAAAAAGTAACTGTCTCTCCCTATCCTTTTGATTTATAGTGGGGCATTCGAAGGGTTGCGCGGGAAATGAAGCATCGTGCACAGAGCCATTGGATCTCTAACGTGTGTCCTCATCGAACAATCAGTAGTGAAGGTTTTGTACCGAGGTCAGATTGCCGGATTATCAAACCATTGGCATGATGACACGTGTCTCCGAGGGGACGTTTCATACCAATCAACTGACATGGCACGTGCCGAGACAGCTATCAACTCCTGGCGCCTCGGCGGCAATCAACACGTGGCTCTAAGACTGGGGCTCGTGGCTTGATAACCCCCAAAGTTGCTCGTCACCTTGGTATCCTAAGTGTATGAGATTTGAGCATGGCAGTTCGCGAAAAGGGTCAACTCCTTAGAGTCGAGAAGACGAGCTCCAGAAAGTTGAGGGGCTATTGTGGTGGCCTCGGTTACCGTCTTCAGTAACCTGGCCAAGTGGTTTGAACTGATGCCTCATGAGATCTGCACTGTATCAAGCAATTTGGTAAAAGTTAATGTTCCCAGCATACCGTTCGATTTACCACTCGGTGACAAGCCTTCTGTACTTGCTTCGGTAATTATCAATAGCATGCAATGTATTTGTTTGGATGTTCCCGAAGCCGCCTAAGAGAGGTTGTTATGTCGATCAGGTGGGGACCACGAGGATTATGTGGCAAATATAATCATTGGAGATCTGGCCATATGATCCATAACCGTTCTGCTCCACTCATCATATATAATATCACCCGAGGTGGTTACCCGAGCGTACCCTCTACGTACTAGCTTGGAGGCCAAGTAAGCCTAGGTCTATAAATACAAGGGGATATTCACATAGAGAGGAAGGCCATTTTTTACCCTAACCCTAGACCTAAATTCCTTCCCTGAGATCTAACTTAATCGTCGGATGGTCATTGGGCTAGTCAAGCCCTAGTGACTTGTTGTAGGTCCAAAGGAAGCAGGAGCACGGAGCCACGGAAGAGGATACCTAATCTGAATCACAGTCAATATCCCGACAAATCGAACCCCTACACTAAGCATTGTAAGGACAAAATTTCGGAGTCATTTGAATTGGCAATTTTGTATGACAAAACACACATTTTATATCGAGTTGTAATTTTATTATTTTTTATAGGCTTGGGAGTCCGTATAGAATTAGAGTGGAAAAAGTCATCATTATTTGTAATCGAGAGTGAACATTTTGGATAAAAAAAGAAGAAGAGAGGGAAGTGTGATAATCACAAATAATATTTCCCTTTTAGTGTTCTGGCTATTTGTATTTTGAAACTCCCCTTTTGAAAAAGGGAAGTGTGGTTATCAAAAAGTGGTATGCCAAAATCAATTACCAAAATGTATGGGTTCAATAGTTTTCTTGTATTGGTGTCAACATGTGGTAGGTCTAAAAAATGAAAAAAAAACATACTCAATAATTTAAATAAGGACAAAACCAAAAAAAAATCCTAAACTTCTTAGTGGATCAACACCGGAGTCACCTCTGAATATAAATATTTCCATGAGCGTTGCATTTCAAATCAGGACATCATGCACCTCACTTTGTAATCACCGGACATTGTGGCCAAATTTAATACATCAAAAATTTCCTACGATAACAGTACTAGTGCCAAAGTGGGTTGCACCTGTACGTTAAGAAATCAGGAGAGAGAATGTCCCAGCGCAACACGTCAAACAGCAGATTTTTATAGCTCCACGAACATCCCGGTTAACGATCTGTTAAGATTTTCCGGCATATTTTCCATGTCCACACTATAGTTCAGGAGAAAGAAACATACTAGTTCACCAAAGAATACACCAAACTACGCAATGTGCTCAAGACAACCTTCCTCTGGAAGAAAGTATCACGCACAAAAAGAAAAACTTTTTCACAGCGGCTCCGTGAATAAGTCTATAATCATCAATAACATATCAGCTGATGAAGCTTGGACCGTCATTGAATATTCGGCTTCCACCATTGGTCTAGCCCATGCGCCTGCCCAAGACCCTGAACAGGGCTCCCATTAATAGTCAGATACGCTGAAGGAAGGAGATGCAGTGGTTCAATTGCACCTGATTTTGAATTCCTTGTAGAAAGCCTTTCAATAGCTCCTAATCCTTTCGCTGCCATCCACTCCCTGTGTTCAAAATACCCAACATACTCTGCGGAAATAGGATCGGACGGATTCACAAAAAGGTACGGAATCCACCGTAACAACGCAGCAAACCCAGTCACCTGTTTGAGGCCTTTGACGTAGAGCGTTTAGAGCTATTATAACTCCAGCTGTCGTAACGCTGCGCATGATCCGAATCCCACTCTTCAATATTTCGGTTTTGGTCATCACCTCTATTGGGACGGATATGAACGGAGGGTTGAAGAGGTATGTTTCCAGAAAACATCCCATTTTAGCCATGTTCTTTCCAGCTAGCAGTGCCATGGCCGAACCCAAGGAATGTCCGGCTAAGCACACGTTTGCGGCTCCAGCTATGGAAACCGTGTATTGCACAGCTTGCATTCCATGCTGAAAGCGGGCGCTCTGTTCCAGCATATTCCGAATGACCTTGAGATCCAACGTGAGGTCCTGTGACATGGTCTCCCATCCGGTCATCGTGCCACGGAAGGCAACCACGTATCTTGTAGGAAGGTGGAGTGGATTGTGGTGACCGTAGGGAGGTGGGAATTTGAACTCGTAAATGGCGCCAAAGATCGAGCGATCATCGTTGTCAACCAACACGTGGAATAACCGAAAATTGAAGAAGTCCCACCAGGGAGGAGCAAGTGCTTGATGGCCTTGGCGGTTCTGCTGGCGGTCGTGTTCTTGACTGTACACTCCCTGAACCAAGCTAGCAGCAGCGGATCTACGGTGGTGTGGGTTTCTCCTACGATAATGTGAAATTGAAAATGCCTCTCAAAACCATTCAATGTATGTATGCAATCATAAAAACCATGAGGAGAGAGATTTTAAATCACTATATAAGAAATGCATGCTAGAGTAGAGCAGAACTCAAGGTCGTTGAATTGTGAATAAAGAATCAAAAATAAATAAAATTTGGACCCTTTGTTGAAACGTGGCTTGAATTAAATCGTTAATTGTACATATTCGGTCCAAAATTTGAAAATAGATCGAAAAATTTATTTATTCACCTACATAATATAGTGAGATAGTGAATCAAAGATATTAAGTTTAAACCAATATTGAAGTTTTTTTTATTATTGATTATTATGACATGGTTAAATAGTTCAATAGAAAGTTTAGTCTTAACACAGTAAAACTTTGTACCCTAATAGATACGAAACTAGCTTATTTGTCCACATATGTAGGTTGGTCCACGACTTTAACCTTGCTCAGGACAATGATTTAGAAGATACAAGAATTAAAAATATTGATTTGGGAAACTGTGCATCCATGCAAGATACTATTCTCAACAATATTCACAACTGCTTTACAGTTACCATCAAGAAAATTAAAATTATTTTATACTAAGAATGCTGAGCATATTTATTGAAAGCTCGTTTGGCTTAATAATCCAATTTGGTTTTTTTGTTTGTCCATATTCCTTTTTTTTTTTCTTTTGCATTTGTTAGTTTTGCATCAATGTTTTGTGGATTAATATTGGTCTGTCTCAACGAGAGAAATTGAAAAATTAAAAAAATTAATTTAATTTTTTTTTGAATGAAAACATAAAAAAGAAGCCAAAAAACTGGCTTTTGGCTTATTTTTCATTTTTATTCACAAAATGTTGAGTTTGTAGCAAGCTTTTATACTTTTTTGATTTTTTTCGTCGAGATGAATAAATAAATTACAAAAACGTAACGCAAAACTATTTAATGTGATTATTTTTTTTGTATAGAAACGGGGAAAAAAGCCATTAAGCCAAACTAGTTCTCATACTCACATTATAGTAACATATGAAAATTTAACTGGAATAAAATAGACAGCTCATGAGTATAAGGTATATTAGTTGTAAACACTTTTAGAATGACTATTTTATTTTCTAAGAAGAATGAAGGAATTAAAAAAGGGTTAACAACATGCTCCGAATCGAAATAAATACCAATCAACAAATGATTAACAAATTTTGATTGGGAATAAGATTTTTCGTTCTTAAGGGCACATGATCTTATATATTTGCTTTTGTATAAGAAAAATAAGGCCAAACCGCAGAAGTGGTTTCAAAATAGTCAAACGCAACAATTGTGATAAATTTTGATTCACTCATAGATTATATTCGTATAGTTTTTGTGTCAATGAATCGAACCATGGATCGTACGATTCACCATCGATTTTATATATACCTTGATTCACCTATTGATTTATATTGTTATTAATTTGTGTGATGAATCGCAAATTGAATCGCAAATCTTGCGATTCTGATAACTACTAGAGCTAGCAAACCATTTTGTGTTTTTGTTTTTTTTTGCCTAGTTAAATTTCAAAATGGATCAAACCCTATCCCTTTTAGCAATGGCCTAGTCCGTCCTATAAGAATGATTTTCAAATCAGCGATTTGATAATCTCTTAGCGAGTCCAACTCCTCTCCAATTCCTTCATATTTTTTTTTAACTCATTGAGAGCATAAAGCATGTCAAAAATCAAGTTGATCGAGTATCGATCGTTTGACATGATTTCCCGACACATTAATATATATGACAAAAAAGTAGTAGAAACAGATTTTGTGCTAGTGTTGCAATGTCTTTTTTTTTTTGGAAAGAATTGGAGCTTGAGGAGCTGTTAGAGCTTATTGAATGACGATGATAATATATAATGGATGCGGAATAAATGCATGTGTACCAAAATGTAGGTATATACACTACTACAATAATAGAGAAAGACCACAATTTTTATCCGTGATCTTTGTGTTTTTATCACGGTTTTACAACCGTGATCTATCGGGCCGTTATTAGAAGTCCATTATTATCAATCACGGTTTTAACCTATGATAAAAAACCAAAAAAAACTGAGATTGAAGAATAAAAGGCGTGATTGTTATTTACAATAGATTACAGTTTTAGCGTGGCCTTTATCAATTGTTCTAGTAGTGATATATAGCTGGGTTGGTCTTACCAATCAGCAACGGCCAGGTATAATGGTCCAGAGGGGTTGAAACTTCTGTTTTGGGTGGCCATTATTATTAGTAATAATAGTATAGCCCCTATGCTCCCCTGGCCTTTTTTTTGTCTCCCAGCTGATAACTCACAAATCGATCGATAGAAATCTCCTTGAGTACTGCACACAACATTACAATAAAGTAATTAAACACATAGAAGTGAGTATACAATAATGCCTCCCACACATACAATACGAACAGATCTTGCACAACCATCAACGCGGCATAAAAAAGAGGACCCACCACTCTCCCTCCCCACTGAAATTTTTGCCCAGAGACTTGACCAAAATTTCCACTGCCCAAACTCACCCCCCCTTCACTGCCGCCTCCTGGCCTCTTCTCCGGCATAGTTGGCTGGGATAGAACCACTCTATTTTACGTGTAATTTTCAATGACATATATCTCTTAATGTATATTGTTTAAAATATGCAATATAGATCTTATTTGATATATTTTAATTATTTCTATGAAACAATGTTTTCAAAGGTGTGTGTGTGTGTGTGTGTGTATATATATATATATATAT
>BPLS01028171.1:0-61647 GCA_019656275.1 Rhododendron kiyosumense
GTGAACGTGCAAAATGTTAAAATGTGAAAACGTGTTGCTTAGTGTGAATGAGGTGGCAAAAGAACGTACGTCGTTTTTTCCAAAAACCTTGGTGAAAACTCCACCGTCGGACTACTGGAAATAAAAGTGAGTAGGACGTGTTTGCAGCATTAAGCATTGTCGGCCACTGCCTTGAGAAAGTCTTACTTTTGTGAGATGTGTGTAATGTAGCTCAAAAACTCGCAATTACAAAAGAAACAAAATTTATGGTACTTATTATTATATTTACAAAATGCACACATGATTGCATGCAGTTATGGCATTTGAACCAGAAACAGAATTACAACACTGAAGTATCGAATTTGCTACATAATGTAACGCACCGGCCTCTGCGTAATGTGATTTACAACCACGGTTCTATTAACGTTTTCTAATTTACAATTGCAGGGATGAGACGGTTTCGGGGACCATATAGTGCGGCACTACAACCATCCAAAAGTGTTTTTAATTGTGTGGATTTAAAATAAACCTTTTGGCAGGAAGAGTAGACTATTCATGCAAAGAATTCTTTTTAAAATCTGTACCATTAATTGTTGAAATGGACCACCGTAAGGACGCGCTCACTACACTCTTGTAGTGCAGCGGTGAACTGTAGGATACTCGGATCCGTTGAATCCGGCTGAGAGTGAGAGAAAAGTAAAAAGGGTAATTGGGAGAAAAGTAAAATGGTGAAATATTACAGAGACCTCTCCTGAATTTTTTCAAAAATCACATATCTTCCACAAGTTTTTAGCATGGCAGTGAGTTTGTCCTGGGTGACTGACATTTTCTATCCAAAAAATGCATGGAGGGGTGGGAGAAAAGTAAAAGGGTAGTTACATGGGGCTATCACAGTGGCGGAGTCAGAGTTTTGAAACCGGGGCCGGCTTAATATATATATTATCGGATCATATACTTATTATATCATAAGATTTTTACTTTTCAATAGATTATATTTATACATTGAAGCGATTCTAGCCTAATGCAATTAAAGTAGACCAATCAATTTTTTTTTCTTAGATTACTTCAACTATCACATGCTTATTTTTTATTTGTGAAAGAAATTGAGAAATGAGAATTTAAAATAACCGATTTTTTATCCAATCAAACCAAAGTTATGACTATTATAAATAGTTATACATGAATATTTATCAATAATATTTAAATTTAAGCATATACAACATAAAAATTTTAAAACTCGGATGCTCGGAGAGTTGGGCTGGGAGGGTCGAAGCCCCCCAAACCCCAACATAGCTCTGCCCCTGGGCGGCTATCCTGAGGTTTTTGTAGAACAAAGACCTTCCCCTCCAATTTTTAAAATAACAGTAGCGACTCTCTTGTCACACATGACGAACACAGAACTCACACTTAACGATGTCGGAGTAATTGCAAATAATGGAGTCATTTCATACCTCTGGAGCACCACGTTGTGGTTCCCCAAATTCTTCTCTAAAACATATTTATATGTGCTCCACACATTTTGTGATAGAGAATTAGAGACCATACAAAGGAGATGAACAATGAAGACGAGAAAAGGAGATGAAGGGGGAGATTGAAATTTCTAGAGCTAGAGGTAGATTGGGAAATTTAATTGACTTGTTGTAACGACAAGGGGTGTCATATTGGAGATAAAATTGTCCTCTTAATCTATGCCAAGAACGAGAATTTCATCACTGTGATACTTATCCAAGTCACATGATCCGCACGTATAAGCAAGAACGAAAGCGATAATGCGAGTAAAAAAATGTATTTCAAAAACATCATCGAAGATTAAAAAGAACAGTACAGGACGAGAATTACTAGATGCTTACTAGGACTTGTTTGGAGCTTTCCGTGTGGGACTGTTGATATGAAAGCAACAGCATTAGTATTGTCGGCCGCTGGTTTGCGAAAGACTAACCACCAAATAAATCACTAATTAAAAAAACAAGAATAAGGTATGTTTAGTTCAAACTCCAGCGTAGCATTTATCGGAGATGATTGTAGTTTGGGATGATATCCTATTCGGAAAGACAAACAACGCGCACCAATAGGATTTGCACCCGTCTCGAGTCTCACAAAGATGATCATAGCCGCTCATTTTGTTCAAAATGTCTCGTTTAATTAAGGTCTTTGTAAAAAATTAGTTCATTTGGATATCGTTAAGGCAATTTACGAAATAGCCAAACTTTGCTTTAGAAAAGGCCTATTTTCTGAAGCAAAGTTTGGGTGCTTTGTAAACCCCCTTAACGATATCCAAATGAAATGAATTTTTTACACAGACCTTAAATGAGACATTTTAAACAAAATAAGCAGTTCCGATCATTTTTATGAGACTTAAGACTAGTCCAAATCCCATCTGTGCACACTGTCTGTTTCTAGAAATCTGTACGTATAGCAGCACTCTATTCTATTTCCCAAGTGAGGGTGAAAATGAAATTGGGGATAAAGAAAACTTTGTGGTTAATATAGAACAACTCTATCACTGGTGGAGGTCGTTTTCATTTTTGAAACTTGAGTGAGGATTTCTGTAATTATAAAAATCCTCAGGGAAGCTCGTTGGAATTTACCAAACGTAGAATTTTAATTAAAAGACTTCTCATGGTTCCACTTGTTCAGTCAATTATCCATCTGCACTCACTCAATCTCTTAACACAAAACTGAGTTTGCTATTTCTTGTGGTCTGGCTGGATCTTCATCTTCTCCACTCCTACAATTTATTCAGGTACGCAATAAACTTTTTTTTTATTCATTTGCTAAAATAGGTATGCCATAAACTTCAATCTTTTGGTGTTGATTATTACAGTGTTATTAGATATATAAAATAGCTCATTGAAATCATTCTATATTGTTGGAATGAGTGTGTTTTTATGCAGTCGGATAATAGTGATTGCTATTGGCTTAATTTCAGATCCCACCAATATGCCTAAAGATTGGTTGATATCGATTAATCAACCATGGAGTTCTTGAAAGCATTATAGTAGGAGTTCAAAGTTGACAAAAGAGTGTGCTTAGCTAATAATTTATTCAGGTATGCTGCCCTTATAATTTTACTCTTTTGGTCTTTATTATAGTGTTAGATATCATATATATAGCTCATCGAAATTAACTTGTCTACAGTCACTTTTTATTTTTTAATCAACGGCATATTTCATTACATTTCAAACGCCCGAGGCAAAGATTACATCCCAATAATCAGGAGTGAACCAAAACCACCAAAATCTAAGACATAAGCAACTGTACAAAAGCATGCACTTAGGCATATAGGCTCTACAACGCGTACTGCCGGATGAAATCAGCATGAGGTTCTGACATAGGGTCCATCATTGATTTTGCAGTAGAGAACCCAACGGCCAACGGGAACCCAACTCAAACCAATAGGCATGAAGCACCGATGCAATGTTCAAGACCACAGATCTGTTTTCCCAAAGCGCATCGCCGACCAGCTCTTAGCATGAGAAATCTCCAACTGAGTCAGTTAGTCCTCACAGCCTTGAGTGAACGATGCCACTTATAATTAGTCGGACGACACCCTCAAGTCAGGCCCCTGTCCAGCACAATGGAGCTAGGAGCATTATTTCAAAAAAAAAAAAACATTTGTGGAATTTGGTTGAGGAAATATAGAAACCATGAAAAAGGGGTTAATTCAAATTGGAGATACAAAACGGAAAACGATATAAAATGGGTAGACAATTTACGCATTTATCAAGATTTTTTTTTATGGTGGTTGCCCCTCTCTGCAAATGGTCGATGGTTTTAATTTCCTCCAACCAAATTAATCAACTCTCTCTTGATGTCTCTCATAAAATCCTTTTGTTTCATAGGAGTAGTGGATAGTCTCTTTGGTGTTTGATGCTTTGCTTTGCTCTGTATAGCTGTGTCCCCCTTTTTTTTTTTTTCCCTCAACAAAAGAATTTTATTAATTGTGAAAAGATACAAAGATTAATAAGACAAAGGGCATTTGAAGAAAAAATTACTAACCTAAGGCTACCCGAGATCCAAAACGTTGACAAGAGACCAACAAAAGTGGGCTAAGCCCAAACCCCAAACCCTCAAATTCACCCTAAACAGCTACCTCAACCAAAAACAACCGCCAAACAAAGAGGACGCTTCGAGATTGTTGAGATTTTGCTTTTGTGTTTTGGTCACTTTGAGATTGGGTAATTTAGGGGTGTTCCCCTCTAGTCCCCATTGTAACGGTGTTGTTTTCTGGTATAAAATCTTAATTATCCAAAAAATTATTCTTTTTGTCTTCTCATCATAAAAAAGAACAATGGTGTCTCCAATTATATTGAATTGCTAGCTATTGGTTGAGATAACAAAGTAAAATACGAGGTAATGTAGGGAGAATATTATTTAAAAGACAAAAAAAACTGTAGGGAGAAATATTTTATTTCTATCTTTGGGAAGTTGAAAGGGAATCCCTTCTCTCTCTCTCTCTGTTAATGGAGCGTTGTGCAATGGAGCATTGTGCAATGTTCTCATCTTATTTTTCTGTTTACTATATTTTTCTTTTTACTGCAGATATATAATAGAGAGCTTTCTCTTCTCAAATTTGAGTTGCATCAACTAATCAAATAGACATTGTGGCATTCAGAATATCAAAATACATCCACCAGTTCTAGTGCCTCTTCAACTTGCCACAAGGGTAAGCAAACTCTATATTTGCCTATTCGGTATTGTTAGCTTGCATGTACACACGGGTATATTATCACCTTCAATTTATTTGTTAAATTTTAGCTAATAAAAATTAGCCCACTTCAAGAACTTGTTGAAGATTTTGACTCAGATTCGATAATAAAATGATTTATACTCTCTAAAATAATGTAGGGTACAACTTTAATAGTGCACTTTTTAAAAAAAAAATATCTTGTTTATGTTTAATTTTTGAACATTTACGTCTACATGAAAAAGCTTGTTAGACATTAATTATAAAACACTTTTTGATTAGCCCAGGGCAAATTAGAATTCTAGTTCCGCCCTTGCCTCCAAAGCTTGTTATGAGTTTGCCTCCAAAGCTTGTTAATTTATTTGTCAAAGGGCAAAGACCAACGATGAGCAAAATATTGTTTCAAAATCCTTTTTTCTTCTAAGAAAATATGAGGTACCGTTTGTCGAATTCAATAAATTTTTGTTGCCTACTAAAATCACTAGTCACATCTTCTCAATAATCACATTTCTTACCAGATTTTTTCTTCCTGGAGATAATGATAGGATGTCAATCATATTTATTGACTAGCTCGCTTCCAACTCATGGTATATGAATGTATTGTGATTAAATCTCTTGTTTTCTTTATAATGTGAATGCGTATGAATTCCATGTGTGATAACATTGACATAGGCGATATCATATACTCCTATGTATTTGAGAATGGTCAATTTAAGTATAAAGGAGTTCTGGCCAGATGAAGGAAAAAATTAAATAGATAACTCGTCAAAGAATAAAAGACTACAAAACAACCACGATTCAAGAAAACGATCTCCATTCTCTGATCGTATACACATACATATTACCGTAGATGGATTCAAGAAAACGATCTCCATTCTCTGATCGTATACACATACATATTACCGTAGATGGAGAATTAGAGAGTTTAGTGAACCAACTAAACTAAAATCTATTGAAAATCCAATAGAGTACTCATCTATTTGCCATGTACGGATTCTTTTCTTTTTCTTTTTCTTATCGGCAACCTACGAATTATTAATCTAAGTTCTTTTTTCTTATCTTTTTTGATCAACAAATTAAAGAGAGATTTTGATTTGCTGGATCATTTAGAGCTGGATTTAAGGAAGTCAAATAATGTATGTAAAAAGTTGTCCCCAAAAGAATAAAATTAACTAAAAATAAAAAGCTACAGGTGGTATATTTTACACCGGAGATGGTATATTTAATCCTATTTTTAAAATAGGACTAAATAAAGTATTTTGGGCGGTGCTATGCTGTTATGTCATTGCTCTTATCTTTCTTTAATTTTCTTCTCCCTCTAATATATTTTTTTCTTTTTTATTACAGATACCAAAAGCTTTGTCTAGTCAAATTACAATCGCACCACATACACAGTTCCTTTGGAAATATCAGCAGAAAATGTGTACTCCTCAAAGCATAATTGAGCAGTTGGGATGTAGAGCCTTCGATGAAGCAGTCAATGCAGGGAAGTATGTTCTTCAGTACAGGACGAACTTGGACAAATTGCGAACTGAAATGAGAAGTCTTGAAGATCGTCGGGTAATAATTGAAAGAAAAGTTTGTGAGGCCAATGATCACGGTGAAGAGATTGAGAATGCTGTTTCACACTGGCAAACGGACGCGGACGAGATGAAAAATTATGTTCAGGACCTTATCGAGCGAAGTACAGCCGAGGCAAAAATGCACTGCTTTGCATGCTCATGTCCCAACATCAAGGGGCGGTACCGATTGAGCAAACAAGCAGAAGAGAAGATAGAAGATGTCAAGAAACTCGTTCAGGAAAGCCATTTTGATGAAATCTCGCACCCTAAGCCGCCTCCTCCAGAACTTGAATTTCCATCCACCGAGAATTATGTTCACTTGGAATCTAGGACCCCAATTTTGGAGGCTATTGTGGGTGTGTTAAAAGATCCCGAAGTTAAAATGATTGGCGTATATGGGCTAGGAGGGGTTGGTAAGACCACATTAGTCGAGAAGGTCGCCAAAAAAATGCTAGATGATGGAACTTTTAAGCAAGTCCCGCTAGTAGCTGTCTCTAAGGATCTTAATGTGAAGGACATACAAAAAAAACTAGCTGACAAATTGAATTTTACATTGGATGCTGCGAAGGATGAAAAGGGAAGAGCGATTGAGTTGTGGAATAAATTCAAGAATGGCAAGAAATATCTAGTAATATTGGATGATATTTGGGAAAAGGTGGACCTGAAGGCAATAGGTATTCCTCTCATGGAAGGAAATATAGGGTGTAAAGTTGTGCTAACGTCTCGAAACGAAGATTTGTTAAGAATCAAAATGAAAGCCGATAGAAATTTTCCAATTGCAGAGCTATTGGACGCAGAAGCATGGGACCTATTCAAGAAGAAGGTGGGAAATACCATCGAGTCTCGCCCAGAAATAGATTCCCTAGCACGACAAGTGTGTAGAAAATGCAAAGGTTTGCCGGTCGCCGTAAATGCTCTTGGAGCGGCCTTGGAAGATAAGCCAGTCTACGTGTGGAAGAATGCACTCGAAAAACTTGAGAGGTACATGATCACGAACATTGAAGGCATTAACCAAACTGTTTGGGCTTCTTTAAAGTTGAGCTACGATATGTTGGGGTCCTCGGATGCAAAATCTTGTTTCTTGCTCTGTTGTTTGTTTCTTGAAGATGCCGAGATATCAATCAACGACTTGACGAGACATTGTGTGGCGAATAGTTTGCTTTCTCAAAATCCACACACTTTTGATGAAGCAAGAAATGCTGTGCGTACAGTGGTGGATGCCCTCAAATCAGCCTCTTTGTTGTCAACTGACTATCACGAAAATGTTGTCAAAATTCATGATGTTATAAGAGACGTCGGTATCTCAATTTCACGGGAGGAAAAAGCATTTCTGATTGATCATGGTGCCCATGAATGGCCACGCAATAGTAGGAATGTGACATCGTATTCAGCAATCTCATTAAGTTTCAAAAGTATTAAAGGGCTTCCCAATGGGTTGGAATATCCACAACTCCACACCTTGATGGTTGAAAACAGCGAACTTTCCGATCTTGAGGTTCCAGACAATTTTTTCAATGGAATGATCCAACTTACAGTGGTGACTTTTACTCGAATGCGTATGCGGCGCCTCCCATCATCAATCGCAAAATTGGCAAAACTTCAGATGCTATATCTGAATGAATGCGAGTTTGATGATATTTCTATACTTAAGGACCTGAAGAGTAGCCTTGACGTACTTAGCCTTAGGGGTTCTAGTATCGAGGTGTTGCCACTAGAGATCGGACAATTGACTGGTCTACGGGTGTTAGATCTTCAAGATTGTGGCAAACTCAAGGTGATTCCTAGAGGTGTCATTTCCAAGTTGATTAGCCTAGAGGAATTGTATTTTCCCGAAAACTTTGACATATGGGAGGCCACAATAGACGAGCAACAAGACAGCAACAGCGAAAATGTGAGCATCGAGGAGCTAAGGGGGTTATTGAGCACTGGTCGATTAGCCACTCTACATATCCATATACTAAATGTCATGTTCTTATCCACGGAGGACCTAATATTTGCAAACCTGAAGGGATTTAATATATTATTGGGTTCTAAACTCAAAAATTCAGAAAAATTAATTTCTGGAAGATGCATGTTGAAACTGAATGGTATTCAGTTAAGAAATGAGTTCATCCCTTTGGTGGACAAAGCTGAAGTGGTAGTCCTCAGAAAGATTGAGGGTTTGAAGAAGATGATTCATGACAGAGGTGTTGAAAATAGATTTCTTAACTTGAAATACCTCGAAGTTACATCATGTGTTGAGGACTTGGAATATCTTCTTGGTGAGCCAAAATCATTCGTGGAAAGTCAGGGGCTGCATCGCTTACCGGCGTTCAATAATTTAATTGTGTTAATTATTGAATATTGTAAGTCAAAGTATCTCTTCTCCCCAACTACCGCAACAGGACTTGTCCACTTGGAAAAACTAAAAGTAAAATTCTGTGAAATCCTGGAGGGAATAGTTGGATTTGAAGAACGAAATGATGAAGATGAATTCACCAGTGAGGTGAACTTCAGTAAGCTGAAGCAGCTAGAATTGAGATATCTACCAAACCTCTTAAGCTTTTATGCCCAAAAGGAGAAGATAGGAACAACCATGGGAAGCTCTTCTGCCTGTGCCCGACCTCTTTTTAGTGAAAAGGTAAGCTCTATCATCGTCCTGTTAATTAGTTTACTTGGGTATTATTTCGGGTGGTCCTTAGATTGATCTGATATTCATAATGAGGAATAAGTTGAACATTCGGTTTTAGTACACATTGACGTAAAGCTAATCCCATAAATTCTAGTTTAAAAGGTTGTGTAAAATAATGGGGGCTTCTGATTTTAAAAAAGAAAAAAGAAGGGGAACGCTTAAGTATATATCCCCAACGTTGTTCGAGGATATAGTATCCCGTTGACTTTCATCTTATAAATGGATAAAGTTTACCATGAAAGGGCATTCCATTTTCAGAAAATGATGCATAACATTTTTAATTTGCATTTGCATTTTCATATTAACTCATTTAATGTTGTCCCTCGTCATAACATTTGCCACAATAGGTATAACACTCATCATAAAAAAGCATTACATTTTATGATTTCGGTACACCATAAGGTGGGGGTACCTTAGCATTTCCCAAAAATGGAAGTTCGTTAGTTGGACAAATTTTCAAACCTTGACACTGTGCAATCTACCAAAGCTTGAAACCTTCTGTACCAAATTGGGTAAGGTGGGCACAACCGAAGGCAACTCTACCATTCATGCACTACCTTTATTCAACGGAAAGGCACATTTGCTTTATCATTATTAGCGTTGTGCCCATTCTTGCACGAGACAAAAAAAATCATATTGATATTTTTTTCGGTCTCGTGTGTCGAATGGGCAAAAGAGATAGTTGAATTTTTTCAGCTCCGTATTTGATGCACAATAGCGTTGTTCCTATTCTATGCATGGAAAGACATACTAAGTATTTCTACTGTTATGAATTACAAATTTAAAGGGTCAATAGAATAAATTCCAATTAATTTGCAATTGTGAAAAATACAAGATAAACAAAGCTAATTTAGATACTTATGGTTACAAATTAGCTTCCTATTTGAAGATTGAAACCATTTGAAAAAGCATGTAGTATACATTTAATTTTTTTTAACCAATGAGGCTATCTTAGTTGGTCAGAACTCTTGCATCTCAATAGGAGGTCAGGAATTCGAATTTCCCTACTTGTGTGTGAGTATTCTTCCCTTAATAGGCTTTCATTCTTTCTTGTTTCTGCCTTATAATAAGCTTATTTCTGTCAATAATTTTTTTCTCTTTCAATCCAGCTATATATTTTCTCTCCCACACTAACAATCTATATTACAATACACAACGGTTTGCAAAATGTCTCTCTCACAACTGTCCTATGAGGCACATTGAAGGGCTCTGATTAAATAAAGAGTTTGAGGGCTAAAATTCAATCCATCCTATGGTTATCATTTGTCAGGGTTTGAAATTTGAAAACCCATTATATTTCTTCCTTAATTAATTTCCGATTTTTTCCTTTTTTTTTGGGCAAAAATTATGAAAATTTGTCTTCTCTCTTACTTCTCCTATTTGACATTTCATTTCTCTCCCCCTCTCCTCTCCTTTTCTTTTCCTTTCTTCTCTCTCATTGATTTCTCGGTAGCAATAAAGGTTGCCATAATATTGGCATATACACCGGTTAACTTGAATCAACACAAAATAGCTATTGTTTTTTTGTAGTTGGAATTTTGCAAATGGGACGTTGACCTTCAAGAGGCTAGATAGACAAAATTTGCGAGCCATTCCTTCAAGTACGGACATGCACTAGTATTTCTATATAGTATAGATTGATCTCTCTTAGAATAGCCTTACAAACTCATAGGGAACTCTATTACTGGTAGTAGGCTTTCTCCTTTTCCAGTGGGCTTCGGCCCTCTAGGTGTCATTTTTTTTTTCCTCTCAACTTTTGGTTGGTTCCCCCTCCCTTCTCCTCCAATTTGATGTATCCATTGTCAAGTTTTTTCTAATAATATTTTTACCGTTTCAAAAAAAAAAGAAGACTTCTTTTGAGTAATTTTTTATTTTCTGTGGTAATAGATTTCTCTTTAGTCCACAGAGGACTAGATAGTCCCCCTTAGGCCTTACAAACGGAGGCATGAAATGCAATTTGTTACTGTACTGATCACGTTAAAATGGTTGGTTCTTGTTTGAATATGCATTAAAAAATCTCGTTGATCGATATTCATTGCGTATCTAATTTTTATTAAATGGAATGGGCGATTAGTCCTACTTGGATGACATACTTAAAAAATTGAATGCCATGGAATTACACCTAAATTTGGAGCTACTAGTGCTATGCCAATCAGAGTCTTCAGTCGCTGCTGTGGGCTACCACAGCCCCGGGTGGATCTGGGCGGCCCGAAAAACGTGTTTTTGATTTGAAAAATTGAAGAATTGAAGAGTCGCCACCCGAATTTATGGTTTGCCACCCGAGAAACCGTTTTAATTGAAAATGATTGTTTGAATTTGAAAACCAGAGATTGTTTTGGGTTCGGAAGACATATTACGAGAGAGGAAGGGTTTTACGGCACCCCTCTCGCCCGACATGGGGTCAGTCTCTACTCAATGTTTGTGGGATTTATTAAAAATATTTTATTTCACAGAAAACAATTAGCTCATATTCGCAGGTACACAAGTAAAGGTGGATACATGTGCATGTGTAGAGATGCCATGGCATGGAATGAAGGAATACGAAAATTAGGACAATGCTACTAGAAACACTCCCGAGCGCTCAGGAGTGGTCCTGAGCGCTTAGGACCTCTTATCCCCTGCAAAATAGAACCTAGCACTTCTGGATGCAAACAGAATATACAAAACAGCGAGAGATAAACTAGAACAACATTTAGGCAGGTTTGCTCAGCGCTAAACTCAAACAAACAAGAACAGGTCTTGAATATCCAAGTGTTGCTTCCTTGCAAACCGAAAATAAACCTAATGGGCCCTGGAAGGACCAGTGCATACCCAGTATCTACTGAAGTACAGAAAATACAATCTTTGGCGACAAAATAAGCTTTTTGTGACAACAGCACTCCCGAGCGCTCAGGAACGGTCCCGAGTGCTCGGGAGTGAACACCGTGCCCAGAAAAGGTTTTGATTCTTTCTTCTCCTCTTGCTATTAAATCAAGACCAAATGGACTTATAACCAGTATGAGGAACTGGTGCAAGCCCTTTGATGCCCCTCAGAAACTTGAAAACAATAAATTTTGAAGTATAAAATGAACTTTTATACCTTTGCTTGACTTGAACTTTGCTTCTTGAACTGATTAGATGCTTGAAAATGGATAGAAAACAGTTTGAGAAGAGGTAATTTAGACCTTCATTTCTCTTAAAGATTTTCCTTGAGAATTGATGATTTCTTTTGGAAAATGGAGGTTATTTTGAAAGAGTTTGAGAGAGAGCTTTGCAAGCTGATTTTTGGTAGCAAAAGAGGGAGGGAGAGACTGTTTTTTTCGTGGTCCCTTGTGTGTAGAATGAAGGGGTATTTATAGGGGAGGAAGAAATAAGTTTGAATTTTGAAAAATAAAATCAAAAAAATAAGGAGAAAATAGTTTTGGGAGGGAAAACAGGCTTGACTAGTCTTCTGCTGGCTCAAGCAGACACCTGGAACATGCAGCTTTGAACTGCAATTTTAAAATCTGAACAAAAACGTGGTCAAAGATGAAGTTCAACATCCAATGCTCTGTCAGTACTCCCGAGCGCTCAAAAGTGGCACTCCCGAGCGCTCAAGAGTGGCTGCCCGACTTCAGAAGGGCGCCATGGACACTCCCGAACTCAGTTTTAGGTGTTTTTCGAAGCGTTGGAAAGCTTGTTGAGTCCTCTTTCTAACCCAGTTGGTTTCATTCAAAGTTATTTTATATGCTAAAATGTGTGCCCATTTTACCGTCAGGGTGTCGGAAAAAATGACAGTTTTGGTTTGAAAAAGACCAAGAAACATCGTTTAAGCTTTAGCCAAGTCCTATTTTTATTCCTTTTCATCATAGGGGAGCCTGAAGGCCACAATTAAGGATAATTAATAGGTCCAAATTGGGGTGTCTACAGCTGCAGACTACCGACTACCCAATTCAACTATTTCTATCGTTGACAGTCTATCCTTCCCCAATGCTCCTAAACAACATCATAAATGTTGAAGAATGCCATTTGCGGGCTGTGATAAGTATATCATCTCCGCATACATTAATTTATTATTCCTCATGTTTACTAGTCTAAACAAAATTTTCATATTGGTATGTATCTTGCATTTAGCAATATTTATCACTTTTACGATTTTATCAGTTTGCACTTTTTTCTTTTTCCATACATAGTAAATTTGGACAAATGTATAATAATACCACAATTTACCAATTTTCTCTTATGTCAAATTTGAGAAATTTCTCAATTCGGCATGTATATTACTTTTAGCAACATGATCACTTTTTGTGGTGATCAACCCAATATGTTAAGCTATCCTATTTCTCTATTCCAAGAGAAAGGTGATCGGATTAAAATGGCCCAGTCATTCATATTGCATGGTGTGTCTGAGTATCCAATTTCAAGAGCTCTTACAAAAATTGGAATTTAGAAGAATGAAAGGTGATCGGATTGAGTCAACATGTCTTCCATAGCTCTCCAAGTTTTGGGACTCGAATCTCGTGCTTATGAGCACATATGAGTTTTAGAGCATGATTGGACCTAATTAATTACTATTCAATCACTAATGAATGTTTTGTAAACAATTTTGCAGGTTGCTTTTCCTGTCCTACAAAGTTTGTATTTTCGAAATTTAGATAAGATAACAAGGATTTGGGATAACCAACCACTCTCAGAACGAGAAAAAGAAGCTAAATCATTCTGCCAACTTATGAGGATTAAAGTTGAGGATTGTAACCAATTGGAGTATGTATTGCCCTCTTATATGCTTCCTCAGTTAAAGAATATTTTGGAATATCTCGGTATATGGGGATGTAGGAAGATGGAGGTGATAATCTCAAACAACCCGAAGGAGAAAGAAGCCACCAACAACAATGGTACCATTATGTTCCCTCAGTTAAAGACCGTGGATCTTGGTTGGTTGCCTAATCTCGAAAGTTTCATGTGTAGTGAAACACAACTCTTCTTCTCCAACAAGGTACAAATTAAGGTCTTTACCCTTTTTACTTAATTAATTAATCATGGTCATGGAAAGCACGTAAAAGTGGGCAAACATACATGTATAATCGTGTAGTTTCATTGCAATTGAGATTCTCAAATAGTTTATTGAATAAACTTAACTGGAATATTAAAGTAGTCGTATGGTTATCACAGACCAATTCCACCATACGTATTAGGTAAACCAACAGAACGTCAAAAACTTCTGAACTGGAATATTAAAGTGTCCGGAAATTAGGACTGCTAAAGAAACCAAGCTACTTGAAGTTGAGCTCATGTTCAATCGTTAAAAGCTTATTCAAGATTGGTTGGTAACATAAACAAACCAAGCTTAAACATTTGTTTTGAAAGTCGTTAAGGTTTCAAACCGAGTTTGAATAAGCTACTACTTGGCTCGGTGGTCTAATTACGTATCAAAAAACAAGCTACTCAACATCGGCTTGTATTTGGCTTGATTAAAACTCGTTTGAGATCGATCGGGTCATGTTATTAAATAAACTAAGTTCAAACATATTTTTGAAGCTTATTAAGTTTTCAAACTAAGCTTGATAGTTATGTACTCGCTTGTTTGGCTTGTTCATCACCCCTACTTGAAATGATTTTTACTGATGGGCACGGTCCCACGGAGTTCCCTAATAAATTTGGTTACACATTAATGTCAATTCCGTCGTGAATTGTATAATAGATTATTCTCCATGTTTACTAATCCAACAAAATTTTCTTTTGGTACGTAGGTATAATGCATTTAGCAATATTCATCACTTTTACAATTTTATCAGTTTTTATTTTTTATTTTTTCATGCGTAGAAATTTTTTTTAATTTTGATATCTTTATCAATCTGGACAAATGTATAATACCCGATACAACAATTTACCAATTTTATCTAATTCCAAATTTGAGAAATTTCTCAACCTGGCATGTACGTATATATATTTTCATAGGCAACAGACGTATATTACTTTTAGCAACATTGATCTCTTTTCGTAGTTTTGATCGTTCGCACTTTTTAATTTTAAATGATTGGTAAAATTATTTACTCAAAAAAAAATTATTATTCATTTTGGCAAACTTATCAATTTCATTAGTTTGTCCAACCCAATATGTTTTTTTTTTGCTCGGCAAACGAAACAATTTATAAAACTCGAACGGGGTACATCGAGGAAAAAGCAAAATTTACAACCACATCCAACCGACAATTGGATGTCCACCTAAAACTATGTTACAATTTTAATTTTCGGATACCATCTAAGAAGAACTTGAACTCCTCAATGGTGTAGACCTTGATGTCAAACTTTGCCTTCATCCACATTGCAACTCTAGTTTTGACTAGATCTCCCACCTCCCAAGCTTGTTTCGAAGAGTTATTGAAGATATTGTCATTTCTTATCAACCATAGAGACCATAGTGTTGCATAGAAACAAGCTTCCCATATATGTTTCTCCAGATTGTAAAATCCATTATCAAACCACCAATTAGCTAAATCTGGTACCGATCTTGGACAAGCCCATTTGATGTTCCACCAATCTAAAATTATTGACCATACACTCCACGAGAAGTGACAATGGAGAAACAAGTGCTGATGGGTTTCAAGGCTCAAAGAGCATAGGGGGCACAAAGCCAGTTGAATCTCATTGATCAGGTTTCTACTGAGAAGGACTGACCTGGTAACTGCCCTTTCCTTAACAGCCATCCAAGCAAAGATTTCCACCTTGGGAGGGCCCAAATTCTTCCATAAAGAACCCAATAGTTGACTGCTCGAATGGGTTTGTTGTTCCCAATGTCCATAAGCTGACTTGACAGAAAATATTCCATCACCCGACCACCTCCACTGCAATGTATCAGGCTTCGAGGGATTTAGAATAACTCGTTGAAGTCTCTGTTTCAAGTTATCCATCTCTTGCTTCTCTCGACCAAGCATGTCTCGCCTAAACATTAAATCCCAAGACCCCTCGGTCCTCAAGTTACAGATCAACATCTCTTTTTGGGTAGATAAAGAAAACATTCTGGGATAATCTTGTTTCAATGAGGCTTCACCTAACCAAACATGTTCCCAAAAAACGGTGGCATCTCCGGAATTTACCTAGACTCAAAAGCTGTCTCGAATGGAGAAACCCAATTGGGATGATGGATTTTCCAGAGAGCAAATATCTGACCAAATTCTTGATGTTGAGCCAGGGCTGAGAGCATAGGGCAGCCAACAGTTAGTATTCAAACCATATTTTCCTCGAACCACTTTCACCCATAAAGCTTCTTTATCCTTGCCAAATCTCCACCACCATTTTGTCAAAAGAGCTAGGTTCCGTTGGACTATTTTTTTGATCCCCAATCCTCCATTAGATTTCTTTCGAGTAATCTCATCCCACTTAACCACGTGCATTTTGTTTTTGTCGTTCGAGTCACCCCAGAAAAATTTTCTTTGTAGTTTCTCCAATTTCCTCGCAACAGTTGCTGGCATTTTAAACAAAGACATAAAATATACAGGGACGTTTGCAGTATTGGAGTTAATAAGAGACAACCTTCCCCCAGTAGAAATACATCGATTACGCCAAATACTCAACATTTTCTCAGTCCTTTCAAAAATGGGATCCCACGTTTTGATCCTTCCTGGATTAGCACCTAAAGGCAAGCCAAGATATTTGATCGGAAGCTGCTCCACTTTACAACCCATGATCCGGGCCAAGGATGAAGTTGCTTGAGGTGGAATGTTCACTCCACAGAGGGAGCTCTTTGAGAAATTAATTCTCAGGCCAGACATCAATTGAAAACATCTCAGAATTCTTTTAATGTTTGCCATCTCATCTGGATCATTATTGCAAAAGAGAATCGTATCGTCCGCAAATTGTAGATGAGAGATATTGACTCCATTATGCCCCACTTTGGTTCCTTTAATGATATTTCTATCCTTTGCTCGTTCTAGCATTATGTTGAGGGCCTCCGCAACAATATTAAAGAGGAATGGAGATAAGGGATCGCCTTGTCTCAACCCTTTCTGAGTATAAAATTCCGGTGACGGTGATCCATTGATCAAGATAGACATTGAAACTGACGAGCAACACTCTAAAATCCAATCCCTCCATTTGTCCCCAAAGCCCAATCTTGATAGCATACTACTGAGAAAGCTCCAATTGACGCAATCGTATGCTCTTTCAAAGTCTAATTTTAAGATGAGGCCCCCATGCTTCCTAGTTTTCCAACTGTGGATAGCTTCATTGGCTATAAGGACTCCATCAAGAATTTGTTTTCCATAGACAAAGGCAGCTTGAGCCTCCCCGATAATCGATCGCATCTGACCCTTAATTCTATTTGCTAAAACTTTGGATAAAATTTTATAGACCCACCCCACCATACTAATGGGATGGTATTCCTTAAAAACAACAGGACATGCTACTTTAGGAATAAGAGAAACAAAAGTGGAGTTGATACCTTTGGTAAGCTTCCCATTTGAGTGGAACTCAGAAAAAAATTTGATGACATCCTCCTTCATGAAGACCCAGCCTTGCTTAACAAAAGAAAAATTAAAGCCATCGGGTCCCGGGGCTTTGAAGTTGCTACAATCTTGAAGGGCTGCTAGGATTTCCTTTTCCTCAAAAGATTTCTCAAGCTGTAATGCTATCTCCTGATCGACTTTCCTGAAAAAAAGACCTCCCAGGTCCGGCCTGATTCTTCTTTCTTCTGTAAAGTTTGTCCGAAAGTATTCAGTTGCTGCTTCTTTGATCTGGACTGGATCCACCAACAGCCTTCCATTTACCCATACCGAACCCACCAAGTTCCTCTTGAAACGGTTATTTGCTGAGATTTGGAAAAACCTAGTGTTTCTATCCCCAAGCTTCAACCACTTAATATGGGATTTTTGCTTCCAAAGCGATTCCGTCAAGTTAGATAGCCTCCAAAACTCAGACTTTAGGGAGCACCGAATTGCTTTTTCCTCTTCATTCAGCTGCCTAGTTTCAGATAGGGTATCAAGATGATGAAGTTTGGCTTCAGTATCTTGAAGAGCACAATTGATATCCCCAAAGTCTTGTTTATTCCATAGTTTCAGTCTATCCTTCATTGCCCGCAATTTCTGAACGATAATGAAACCAGCCCATCCTTGCACCTGAGCCTCCTCTCAAGCTTCTTTGGCCACCTTCATACATTTAGGATCCAAAAGCCAAATGTCCAGGAATCTAAAAGGCTTTGGACCCCAGTCCCTATTATCATTTAGTAACATAATAGGGCAATGGTCTGAAATTGGCCAAGGCAAACCCCATTGCGAAACCTTAAACCTATCAAGGAAGGGTTGGGACATCAGAAATCTGTCCAGCCGGCTGTGGATGGCATTGTTCTGATAATTGGTCCATGTGAAACACCTTCCCTGCATAGGTATATCCAGAACTTCCATGTGATTACAGAAATCCAAAAAGTCCTTCATCCCCCTATCGATTCTCAAGCACCCCACCCTTTCAGTCACCTCTCTTATTTCATTGAAGTCGCCCCCAATACACCACGGATCTGGAAAATTTGCTTTACATGCCAGAATTTCATCCCAGAGATCACGGCGGGCTATAGTGTCGTTAGGAGCATAGACATTCAAGAAGGTACATGGGAAATCATCGATGGCCCCTTGTAACAAAATGAATGATCTACTGACCATCACACTAGCTGGTTTAAAGAAAGAATTATTCCAAATAGTTAAAAGGCCACCTGATGCACCCTCAGAGTTCGAGCAAGCATAATCTACATCATTAACACCACAGATTCGTTGAATTGCTAAGCGCTCCACAGATTCTAATTTTGTTTCTTGGATAAATATCATATCTGGTCGTTTCTTTTTAATCAGCTTAGACAAAAATCTTTTCTTCGTAACACTCCCCAACCCTCTAATATTCCATGACAAAATCTGCATAAAATTAACTTGAACCAAAGCTAACACCGAAACGAAGAGATTGGGCTACCCTAAGTTCCGTTCTCCCTTTCATGGAGAGTGGCAGCCTCCTTAGCCTCAATCTCTATCATTTTCTTTAAGACCCTATCATCATTAGGAAGAAAATTAACATTTAGTGCAGCTCCAATAGCCATAGTTGCTCGTACCTCGTCAATGATTTGCTGAGAGCTTTGAGTTGGTTCCGAAGAAGATTCCATCTCGTCCTCTTCCAATTCACCAGATAGCTCCTCTTGGATTTGAATGAGGTTGGACAGCTGCCTGCGACGTCTTCTTCAGCATTCGAACCCACTGGGGATTCAGTGACCTGAGCCGTAGGTTTTGGAATGGGTACTAAAGGTAGGGATCTCTTTGAGGTACTTTGGGCCTGGGATAAATGCATGTCCACCTCACCCACAGACTGGGCCAGGCTTAAACTCTTCTCATTATCTAGGCCCACATTTGGGCTTGGAAGTGGCCCATTCTGGGCCCCCACACCTAGCCCATCCGAGGCCCCCACTTCAACCGAATCCTCCACTACGGATTCAAAATCTCCTTCAACAGCTATAAATCCATCACTGAGTTGCATTAAATGCATGTCAGCATCCCTTTGCTTAGAGCCTTGAACTTTGACCTGACACGACTCTACCCTCTGTCCAGCTATCATCTTTGTAGCACTGTTTATTCTGACTTGTTCACCTACCCCCCTTCTGTCATTGGTGAATTTTGGCCAGCAACTTTCCACCTCATCATCTTCTTCAATCTCCCTTCTCAAAACTTTCGGCCCCTTAGCACCTTCCCTCTGCAAATCTCCAGAAAATTGTGGAGGCTGCACCTCCATGCCAATCTCGATTGGATGAACATAAGAAGTTTCTTCTTTCACCAACACTTTGTACCGCACCCCATTCACCTCCATTTGAATCCATCTATCAATCTTTGAGATTTCCTCAGTAGCTATGAGGATTCTTCCAAATGCAAACGACAAGTCTCTCAGAGTTTCATCATCCACCATAATGAACTTACCCCAAATCTCCCCTATACTCTTGAATGATTCAGAATTCCAAGAATTAAGAGGCATACCGAAACAATTTAGCCAAACAAACCGTTCAAAACTCGCCGGCTCGCCCTGCCATGGCTTCACCATAGTAAACCATCTTTCCATCCATTGCCTTTTAATGAGCTCGTCCCGGACTTCACTGTTTGGAAATGTAATGAGGATATACCTTCCTCCCATTGTTCGAAATTGGACATCCTGCTCGTACTCCTTCTTGAAACTCTCCTTCAGAGTCTTCACAGAGACCACCCTGTTCATGGTAGCCACTGCACTTCTATGGAGCCAACCGCTACCAGCACCATCAGACTTAATAATGATCTCCTTTTCTTGAGAGGGTCCTGGGTTAGAGGTTTCACCTCTCAACACTTGAGCAAAAGAGCCCCCAGAGGATTTCCTCTTCCAAAAAGATTCCCCATCCACATTAATGGTATGTAGCCCACCACCTCTATTAATGTTGGTGTTAAACCTCTGACCAGGTTCAACTACCCTGTCGTTGGTAAAACTAGGCAGTTTGGGCTTCAAGATCTCTTTCCTCTGGTCAAAACAAGCCTCCTTGACAAATAATCTCTTATCATCCACCCATACTCCATTCATTTTGGCCACTGCCATGGCAGCTGACACATGGCAGCCATACCTAACGAAACCGAACTTCCCACCCGTGCGCTTACTCTTCTTCATTGGAATGAATGCATCCTTGACCACACCAAATTTATTGAACGTCCTTGAGAGCCATTTTTTATCCCTTTCCTCAGGAATGTTGTCAATGAACAAAGTAAAGGTATCCTTTACCTCCGTCCCTCCACCAACATGGGGTCGGTGGTTCCTAATTATTGGAACCCAACCACCAGGGTCACTCCTTCCAGTCTCAAACTCCCTCTCTTTCTCTCTCGCTCTCTCTTTTTCTCTCTCTAATTCTCTCATGACAGAATTTTTCAGAAAAACAAAGACGATGGGTTATTAACGATGCTTCATTTGATTGGATAACTGATGGAAAAGCAACTGAAAAAATATTCCAAAGTCAATATGTTAAACTATCATATTTCTCTATTTACTAATCTCATGGAAAAATTATCTGCTTGTTAGCACTTTCTGATTTTCACGTGCTTAGAGATGGGTTCTAGAGTTTGATTGGACCTCATTATTATCCAATCACTAATGAATGTTGTGTAAACAATTTTGCAAGTTGTTTTCCCGGTTCTGGAAACTTTAAAATTTAAAGATTTACATAAGATAACAAGTTCTCCAAGTTTTAAGACTCGAATCTCGTGCTTATGAGCAGAGATGGGCTTTAGAGCTTGATTGGACTTAATTACTATTCAATCATTAATGAATATTTTGTAAATAACATTGAAGGTTGTTTTTCCTGTCCTGAAAAGATTGTTATTGGTAAAACTTTAAATTTTATACTTATTTAATGTTTAAGTTTGAAACCTTTTGATTGAATCTTATTATTAGTTTATACGGCTTTTGTTTCATAAATGATTAATTTTATACGTTAAAAAAGTACTCCGTAACGTTAATTTACCAAATGCAATGGAAATTAAGTGCAACAAATATGGCACGATATGTCTGAATATCCAATTCCAAGAGATCTTACCAAAATTGGAATTTAGAAGACTGAAAGGTGATCGGATTGAGTCAATAGGTCTTCCATAGCTCTCAGAGTTTAATTTGAGACTCGAATCTTGTGCTTAATTATGAGCAGAGATGGGTTTTAGAGCTAGCTTGATTGGACCTCATTATTATTCATTTGTTCACTAATGAATGTTTTGTACACAACTTTGCAGGTTGCTTTTCCTATCCTAAAAAGATTGTTATTGAAAAAATTAGATAAGATAACAAGGATTTGGGACAACCAACCACTCTCAGAACCA
Source organism: Rhododendron kiyosumense (assembly GCA_019656275.1). Classification (NCBI taxonomy): domain Eukaryota; kingdom Viridiplantae; phylum Streptophyta; class Magnoliopsida; order Ericales; family Ericaceae; genus Rhododendron; species Rhododendron kiyosumense. The sequence goes on from BPLS01028171.1 coordinate 21,703, forward strand.
GAAAAAGAAGCTAAATCCTTTTGCCAACTTTTGATGATTATAGTTGAGAATTGTTACCAATTGGAGTATGTATTGCCCTCCTATATGCTTCCTCAGTTAAAGAATCTACAAAGACTCGAGATACGATGGTGTACGAAAGTGGAGGTGATAATCTCAAACAATCCGAAGGAGAAAGAAGCCACCAACAATAATGATACCATTCGGTTCCCTCAGTTAAAGGGAGTGTCATTTTGGGATTTGCCAAATCTCAAAAGTTTCATATGCAGTGATGAAACGCAACTCTTCTTCTCCAATAAGGTACAAATTAAGGTCTTTACCCTTTTTTTACTTAATTAATTAATCATGGTCGTGGAAAACACATAAAAGTGGGCACAATCTGTAGTTTCATTGCAATTAAAAAATTAATACTTGATCCGCAATTGATCGAGATTCCCAAATTTAGGCAAATTAGTTTATCGAAAATTAGGTTATCACATACCAATTCCACCGTACGTATTTGATAAACCAACAGAATGTCAAAAATTCTAAACTGGATTAATAAAGTTTCCGGTAATTAGGACCGCTAAAGAAACCAAGCTACTTGAGTTTGAGTTCATGTTCATTCGTTACAAGATTGTTCAAAATTGATTTGTTACATAAACAAATCAAGCTTGACATTTTTCAAAAGTCGTGTAGGTTTCAAACCAAGCTTCAACATGCTATTACTTGTTTCGTTTGTCAAATTATGTATAAAAAAATTTAAACTACTTGAGATCAGCTCGTGTTTGGCTTGATTAAAACTCGTTTGAAATCGACTTGTCTCATAACTTAGTTGAGCTCGAACATATTTTTGAAGTTTGTTAAGTTTTAAAACCATAAACTACCCATTCACTCGTTTTGCTTGCTTATCACCCCTACCTAAAATGATTTTTACTAATGCGTACGAAGTTCCCTTTTGAATTTGGTTACACAATATCACTCTCTGCGACCACTTTAAAAATAGACTTTCAAGCACAATATCGAATGCCATAAAAAAAACTAAATTGAAAACCTCCTTAACACCAATTAGTTGTAGGAGAATTGGTGGCGAAACAGTCCCATGAGTGGTATTAGAGCCTTAAAGTCACGGGTTCGAATTGCGAGGGTGTTATCCTGACAGTAGGATTGTTGGGCCCGGAGTGCCTAGCCCCATGGAGTGGTTTGCATGATGTCCACTCCCTGCAACCGCTCTAAAAACGTACACATAGGTAAGATATCGAATGCCATAAAAAACATAATTAAAACTCTCTCTTACACACAAATTGGGTTTATGAGAGATGTGGAGAACAGTCTGTGATAAAGGTATAATAATAAAAGTTGCCCTTGTCTCTAATAGCTTAAGCTTTTAAATGAGTTGGTGGTTAACAATTTAATATGGTATCAGAGCAGACAATAAATCCTATATTTGAAACTCATTGCCTACTTAATGTTGAAATATTTACACATGTTCAGCCCGCTCGTGAAGGAGAGTTAGGCTACACATGAGTAGAGACGGAGCTAGCTTGGGGCGTATGGGGCCATGGCCCCCGTGTTGTTTCATTTTTTTTAAAAAATTAATATTAATATTAGTTATTTTTTTGTTTGTCAAGAACACCTATATATTGTATTTTATGTTGGATGTTACTTAGACATTTAAATCCTCTAAAAATGTGCTCATTTTGGGCCCTAAAATCCAATTTCTCTCTCTGTGCCACGATCTTCTATAAGTTTTTCCTTCAATTATTAATCTCATACCTCTTTTTATCTCTTTCCACTTACTACCCGAAAAACCTCCCTCAAAATCTCAACCAAACAAATTATTTGATTTTCGAACCTAAAACTTTCAAAATCTTGTTGTTTATAGTTCGGCCCCGCATTTGCAAAATTCTGGTTCCGTCTTTGCACATGAGGGCGCGTGTTGAAAGTATAAATAATAAAAGTTGCCACTCTCTCTAACAACTTAAGCTTTTAGATGAATTGATGATTAATAATTTAATAGTCTGACAATTACAATTTCGTGCTTATAATAACGGCTATTTGACCTTTTTGGTCCCCAAAGTATCTTCGATGTGCCACTTTGGTCCCCAATATTTCAATTGCTAACATTGCATTCCCAAAGTATCAATTTTGTGTTTAAATGGTCCCTGCGGCTCACGCCGTTCCTTCCCTCCGTCAAAACCAAGGGCAAGGTTGGTATTTCACCTCAAAACGGTGTCGTTTGTTGGAAGAAACGGCTTTTTGACTTTTTTAGTCCCCAAAGTATTTCCGTCATATTAATTTGGTCCCCAAAGTATTTTTGTCATGCCAATTTGGTCCCCAATATTTCAATTGCTAATATTGCATCCCCAAAGTATCAATTTTGTATTTAAATGGTCCCTGCGTTTCACGCCGTTCTTTCCCTCCATCAAAACCATGGGCAAGGTTGGTATTTCACCTCAAAACGGTGTCGTTTGGTTGGAAACATAAATTTTTCTTTTTCATGGTTCTCTTAAGTTCTCATTAAAAGCCTTAAAGTCAAAAAAATAATTATGACTCTTTAGAATAAAATGATCAAAATATTAAGATATTCGCACTGGTTTAGACGGGTTGAAAATTGAAACACTTAATTTTTTTTAGGCTTTAAAATATGGTGAAAAAATTAAGTGTTCAAATTTTCAATCTGTTTGAACCGGTGCGAAGATCCTAGTTTTTTGATCATTTTATCCTAAAGAGTTATAATTATTTTTTTGATTCTAAGGCTTTCAATGAGAACCCTAAGAGAACCATGAAAAAGAAAAATCTATTTTCCAACCAAACGACACCGTTTTGAGGTGAAATACCAACCTTGCCCTTGGTTTTGACGGAGGGAAAGAACAGTGTGAGCCGCAGGGACCATTTAAACACAAAATTGATTCTTTGGGGATGTAATGTTAGCAATTGAAATATTAGGGACCAAATTGGCATGACGGAAATACTTTGGGGACCAAATTGGCATGACAGAAATACTTTGGGGACCAAAAAAGTCAAAAAGCCGTTTCTTCCAACCAAACGACACCGTTTTGAGGTGAAATACCAACTTTGCCCTTGGTTTTGACGGAGGGAAGGAACGGTGTGAGCCGTAGGGACCTTTTAAATACAAAATTGATACTTTGGGGATGCAATGTTAGCAATTGAAATATTGGGGACCAAAATGGCACGGCGGAAAAAATACTTCGGGGACCAAAAAAGTCAAAAAGCCTTATAATAACTCCACGAGGTTATTTTTTTCTCCTATGGGTTTTGTATTTGTCCGCGACCATATAATATAGCGAATGGCTTTATCGTGGGGTACAATACATATCCATTATCTTGTAATCTGTTAGCTACTAGCTCCTCCTATTAGATGAACATACATGCCTCAATAGTCGTCAGAAACGTTAATTCCAATTATCATAAATGATTCAATTAATTACTGACGATAAGCTAGATAACATCAATGTTGCTGCAGGATGCATTCCCAGTGTTGGAGGAAATAGATCTCGATGAAGATTCAGAGATTTTGCGAGATGGGAGTTATACGAAAGAGGTATCCATGGAGGTTAGGATTTTTAAATTGTTCTTGTGTCACTTAATAAACAATTGTCTCTGAATATTTATCAAAAATTATTCAACTGATGCTTCAAATTTTTTAATATTTTTTTTTTGTTTCTAAGTTTTCCAGTTTTTTTGGATTAGGAATGTAGCACAAGTGGCAAAGAAAGTGACCCTGATGGTGAAGGACTTGATGAAGATTTAGAGACTCCCAGGGCCAGCTTAGAGGATAGGGGAGAGAAGCATGTGTTTCGGGCCTCCAAAAGAGGCTAAAAATGAGTGTCCAAAAAATTCTAAGACCCCTATATATATATATATATATATATATACATACATACACACACACACGCCCCCCTGGAAAAAAAATTGCTCTAAGTCTCCTTTACACAAAATAGGCCCAATTGAAATTTAGGAGCCAGAAAATAAGCCCAACGGCTAATAATCAACTCCCATAGGCCTTAACCCATTAGGGTACGTTGGTTCGATAGAATGGATTAGACAATAGAATGCAATTGACAATGCATGGAATGTAATTGAGAATATTAATTTTTAAAGGATGGATTTTGAGATATTATATATAATGGTTGCATTTTTTTGAATAACTATCTATATATAATACAAAATAGAAGGGTGTAAGACCTTCAAAAGATAAGTTATTACAATGGCTAGGATTGAATTGATTCTGTAACGCCCCCAAATTTTGGGTACGTTAATAAGGCATTTTATTACATAAAGAGAGTCTGGCTCAATATTACATCATAAATCTTACAAAAGTACTTTTATTCAAATAAGGGAGGGAACTAGGGTTCCTATCTACTGCTCCGCTTCCTCGTCCATCTTGGTTAGTTCTTCGGCTTCAAAGGCTTCCAAAGTGTAGAGTTCACCATGTTCATCTATAAGATCTGACACATTATACCGGCGTCGCCACCAATATAATATGTCAGGGTCACCAAAAAAATAACACCAAAAAAGTAAACACCATAAACTACGAAAGCTCAATAGAGTAACCCTTACCCGCTAACTCTTAACTTACGAACAAACAATCATATATTCAATGATATACATATTTGACAAAGTAAATATCAATGACACATCCACATTCATTATCCATTGGCGTTGGTGTCCATAATTATCCAAGTTTCTCCTACGCGACTACTCGTAGACCGTGTCACCATTTTCCACATTTCACTTACCATATCACATTTCAAAAATCGTTTTTAACACACCCAACCTCGATTCCGTCATTCTGGTCTCCCGAGTATCCTCACAATGGTTCCGCCGTACCGGGTTCCCATTGGCACACATTGCATTGGCTCCTCTCCGCGGATAACCAAGCTAGACACCCAACCTCGGTTCCGCCGTTCCGGTCTCCCGAGTATCCTCACAATGATTCCGCCGTCCCGGATTCTTCAAAACACGCCTTTCTATCAACCACACCCTAGGTGTCATGTTTCTAACTTTCTCGATTTCCGCGTCACGTTCTCATGCATAGACTCCGCGGTAGGACTTTTTCAAGCATTCATTGTAATCTTGAAACTAAACTAACATGGTCATCCAACTCCATATTACTACGCATGCTCAAAACTTATCAAATGCGATTACTTCTAATCAAGCGATAAATTCCAATCTTTTCGAATCTGCTCTTTCTTCTTTTGCGGGAAGTTCAAATAAACATATTTTTACTTAAGTAGTAGTCATTTGTTCAACATGTTCACACCACCACTACAATACAAGTTTACCAACTATAATGCATTCCAATCATCATAAGCGATAGATAACCTTATCTATTTGAAAATAATTCATGTTGTACTTTGAACTAAAGAGTAAGGACATCCTTTTTTTTTAACATAAGGTTCTATGCTATACTTAGGTTTAGTGGACAAGGAACTCTACCTTACTTCTTGTCGGTTGGTCGGCTACAGAGAGTACGTCGGTGATCGAGCGGAGTCACTTCCTACGGAATGCTTATGGTAGCTTCGAAAGAGAAGGATTTCTCTCGAAACTAAGTCTTGACTAAACTACTTAAGCTTTTTGGATCGAGAGGGTGGTGGAGTGGCAGTTTAGTGGCGGTCTTGGTTGAGTTTCTTGAAGAACACAAGGAGAACTCAAGAACACCAAGAACAAGAACAAAACACAATCTTTCTAGAGAGAGAAGTTGAAGGATGGGAGGTGTGAGTGAATGGCAAGAATGGGGTGCTATTTATAGCAAAAGTCTTGGCTATTATGGTATTACCCAATGAATAAAAATTTTCCTAGCAATTATTATCCAATGGGTAAAGATTTTCCTAGAAAAAATAATAGGCCAAAAGGTACATGTATCCATATATAAATATATTTGTATACTTAAAAAAATCTAGTAAAACACTTTACAAGGTACTATATAATCTTTTAAGATTTTCAAGTATCCAATAAAAAAAAATAATATCAAAATTTCCTAATAAACTAATCTAATAAGCACATGTTTCTATTATATTATTATATTAGAGTACTTTAGTACACATATTTTTATATAACAAAATCTTCATAAAATCTAGGGCAATAGATTTATAAGGTACATATACATATTTTTCTATAAAATAAACTCACATGAAAAATCTAGTAAATGACTATTTAATAAAATTCTTGTACTTATTGGTAGATTAACCTTATTATCCAAGGGATAAAGTTTACCCTAGCATGTATTGAGCAATGCATAAGAGAAATAAGGTAACATATATATATATATATATATATATATATATATATATATACACACACACACACACACACACACACATATATACATACTTGAATAATATTTAAAATACCCAAATGTCCTTTAGACATGCGAATATAAGTCTATATATAACTATATATGAGTACTTTATCAAATGTAGTACAAGATGTATTTGATAGAAAATCTAGGTTTCCTATTATCCAATGAATAAAAGTTTCCCTAACTTTTATTTTCCAATAGGTAAAGGTTCATATAGGGTTAGGGAATTGTAACTCGATGAATTGGTAGTTTGGTTTCCTCCAACTCATCAGTTTGAAATTAACTCAACTTGCCAAGTAGGATTTTTAGCCAAGAAATAAAATTTTAAAGGACTAGAATCTAATTATGACGAATTACTAGAAATTAAAAAGAATTTTAAAAGTAAAAATAAGTATTTCAAATAAAATTCAAATATTTAACAAAATTTTTATTTACCGAAAATCAGGATCGTTACAGATTCAATGGCTGATGTGTGTTTTCCTACTCCTAAGAATGTACCCACATTCTTTCAAATTTATTACTACAAAAGTGCCATCAATTTTTTTTCCCATTTAATCAACCATGTCGACGTGAGTATTGCCGTAGGCACGGGCAAAGGCTAGTATCCACTCCCTCTGTCCCACTTTGTTGCGTTTGTTTCCTTTTTGGGATGTCTCAAAAAATTGTTTATATATCACAATCTATAATGTTTTTTATGATTCGAAAACTTTGTTTAACAAAATAAATTGAGATATAGCAAACAAGATCTATATTAAATATATAAATATTATAAATTGTAAGATATAAACAATTTTTTAGGACGTCCCAATAGTGGCGGCTCCACATGGAGACCACCACGGTCACATGACCACCCAAAAAAATAAAATTTCTATAATACATGTAGAAATTTTAGGATAACCCATGTTTTGAAATAGTTTGAACACTCGCTTCATACATCAATGAACACCAAATTCACAAAATTTTGAACACCCAATTCATACATAATGACCACTGATTAGTGATAAAATTTCGAGTCTTTATCCTCTTTATTTGAGACCGTTTATATATTTTTCCGTCATATTTCTTAACATATAAATCGTTTACAAAATTAAGTTCCCCAATTTTTAATCTGTTTGGACCAGTGCAAAGATATTATTTTTCTAATTATTTTATCCTAAAAGGTTATCATTAATTTTTTGCTCTAAGGCTGTGTCATTTGAGAGCCTTAAAAGAGCAATAGAACCAAATAAGAGCAAATACTTAATTTTGAGAGCCTTAGAGACAAATATTAATTATGACCATGTAGGATAAAATGATCATAAAAATAAGATATTTGCACCGGTTGAAATGGATTAAAAATTGAATCACTTAATTTTGTAACCATAGTTTTTAATATAAAAACAGTGTTAGTCTCTTTTATTTTTTTATTTTAGTCCATATTGTATTAAAAATAATCTCTTGAATTTTCTAAAAAAATGCCACTCGGCGGCGCCTAGGCGGGTTTGGTGCTTGGTGGTGGGTCACCACCCGAATAGCGGCAAGTGCCATTTAAAATACTGGATAATATATTGTAAGATTTTTTTTTGAACACTCTCCCGAGAAATCCTGGAGCCGCCAGTGCATCCCAAAAAGAAAATAGATGAAACAAAGTAGAACGGAGGGAGTATATAACAGGCTGTAGGAAGGTTTTGTAAACTTATGTCTACATGGTTCAAAGTTATCCCATAAATCCTATACTGCGGAGACCAAAGATTCCTAGGGCTATAAATATATTTAGAAAGAATAAAAGTCATCTCTCTCACACTTATATATCCAAAATATTTTTTTTTATAACTGGGATACCAAACATTTGTATCCCTCCTTCACAAATAATGTGACACGTGGAAAACTGTAATTTATGAGGACTTCAACTATAGTTTATTCCGTGCAGTCTTTTGTAGTGCAAAAGTAGACGTCGTTTTGATTTGGCCTCCTGTTTTGAATTATGTGCTTCAATTTTTATGATTATGTGGAGCAGAAACTTGATTATTAGAGTTTTAGTAACAAAATATAATTATGACTCTTTAAAAGAATATGATCAAAATAATAAGATTTTCCCACCGATTCAAAAACATTGAAAACTGGAGCATATCTTTTTTTAGACTATTTATATAGTACATTAAAAAATATAGTTAAAAAATTAAGTACTCTAATTTTCAATCGGTTTGAACCGGTGCAAAAATCTTATTATTTTGTTCATATTATTCTGAAGGGTCATAATTATATTTTTTCGTTAGAGCTCTCATAATTAAGTATCTATATTATTTATTTGGGACCCTATAGAGCAGAAACTTAATTATGAAAGCCCTAAAGACCAAATTTAATTATAATCCTTTAGAATAATATGATCAGAATAATAGGATTTTCGTATCAGTTCAAACGGATTGAAAATTGGAGAATTTAATTTTTTAACCTTAATTTTTAATACTATATAAATATTCTAAGAAATTGTGTGCGTCAATTTTCAATCCGTTTGAACCGATGCAAAGATCTTATTATTTTGATCATATTATTCTAAACAATCATAATTAAATTTTGTCATTAAAGCTCTCATAAACAAGTTTCTACTCCATAGGGTTCCAAAAATTGGAGCAAATAATTCAAACAAAAGGCCAAATAGGGTGTTCAACGTGTGGTCACGCCTAAGGGGACTGCTATGATGGTCGCCCCCTCCCACCCTTTTTCCTAGTAAAAAAATAAAAAAAGTGACAACAGGAGACAAAACGATGTCGTCTACATTTGCACAACAAGGCTACACGAAATAAATTACAGTTGAAGTCCTCATAAATTACAGTTTACCACGTGCCACAATATTTGTGAAGGAGGGATACCAAGTGTTTGGTATACCGGTTATACAAAAAAGTTTCTTTGTTGCTTGTAGAGAGAAACAAAAGTTTCCATAAAGGTAAGGCGATAGAACGTGTTAATGCCATTGAAAATAATTTGCAATCTGTTTATTTTCTCTCTTTTTTTTCCTCAATTTTTTTTTTTGGAGAAAAGCTGTGGTGGGGTTGCTGATTTGTGTTTGAGGGTTTGAAAAATTTTATTCTTCCCAGACTCGAACCATTTTTCAATATGTAGGTTTACCCTTTCGTAATCCTTACATGTGAGAGCACCATAGGCTTTGTTTTCGATTTTTTTTAATGTTCAACTTTTTGTTGGTCTAAAGAATTTGCTTAAATCTTTAATTGTAACCACTACCATTATAGTGAATACATAAGATTGTCAGGGGCTTTCATCAGAAAAGGAAATTTGCTTAAAAAGTGGATACTCCAATTTTTATTGTTAGTATATGATCTTAGACCAAGTTTCTAGCAGTGATCCCTACTCCTCCCTCTAGCTTTGCTTCTAGGTAACATAAGCACATTGATACTGTGTTCATATGATTTAGGGTTTTGAGAAGTGTCCCCGTCGTGTCAATGTCTCCAAAGTGTCTGACATCGATGCGGTGATCTCTAGAAGTGTCATTGTTACATGAAACTAAGCTATCCCTTGTTGTTACATGAATATGTTTATACTTTGTTCACATATATAGGAAGAACTCTGTTTGTACCTAATTTAAGAAAAAATCTTCCCGTATAAATCAGCTTCGTTGGCGGGGGTGGTCAATAGTTTCATAATTCATTTCAATTGTGTTCAAATTGCGTTGCACCGTGCCTTCAGGCATTGGAACTCGGAAGCTTTGGATGACTGTTGAGCACTGGAACTAGTTTTTATACGGTTGACAACTACAAATTTTACCACCTAGTGTTCGTCATTTCCTCTTTACTGATGGTTCTGTTTAGAGTAATGTTCAGATGTATTTTCAGTCAAGCTTTGGATATGAGAATGATTAATTTTTTGGGTACTGTTTAGAACAACTACACTTCTGCTGCTCAAGCTAGGAAAGTCAAAGATATCCAAGGAATTCCTTGGGAGAGGCTTAATATCACAAGGGAAAAGTATAGGCAAACTAGGTTAGAACAGTACAAGAATTTTGAGAACGTCCCTCGATCTGGCGAGGGGTCAGAGAAAGTAAGCCCATTGGTCCTTTTCTCAGCTGCTGTTGCGATGCTTTTAATGTTTTGCTGCCAGACGATGTAAACTCATTAACGCCTCACGTTTCTGTTGTGAATAGGATTGCAAAGTCACAATGAAAGGGGGTACGTATTATGAGTTCAGACGTAATTCAAGATCTGTGAAATCAAAGATACGTCATCACCAGGTTGGATGACATTCTCTTTTTCAGTTTTGGTCTCAGCTACAGTATTTGATTGTATTAGATTATTTTCTCTCCGACTATAAGGCTCCATATTGGTTTTACGAACTATTCTTCTATTTTAGAGTTGCTAAACGTTCATCACATTTGGAATGTGACCTGCAATGGTATTTAAATGACGAATAGCTCCCTAGCTTTAGGTGCAATCTGCGCAATGTGCCAAACCTTTGAATTGGTTTCTGTGCAAACCAATAACAGTTCCCGTATCCCTTGTGTTTAGGGGGGTATCTACCCTTACGTTTTCTTTTTCTGGCTAACCTCTATGTTGACTTAGAGATCCAAATCTGAAGCCCCAGACAGCCAGGATGTAAATGCTGAATGACATTTGAGTTTCTTGGAAAAGTAAGCATGAATTGTAAAAACTAGTTGAATGCTATCTGCAATGCCCTGGAAAGTGATGTGTATGTGAAAGGCAAAGTTCAACATTAAGGTGTACACGGTTGAGGAATTTATGGTTTTTTTGGATGGAATTAGAATGTTGAAACTGTAAAGAGTGTTTGCAGTGGTGTATGAGGCGTTTGTTTTTTCTCCAATTTTCTGTTAGAAGTCATTGTAAGTGGTTTTATTTTCTGTTTTTGCTGCTTGAATGTGTAAGTTTGTTTAGCTTAAGTCGTTCGAGCCCCCTCGATATACCCTTTCGAGTTAATATATGTGTTTCGTTTTGCCAAGCAAAAAAAAAAAAAGTTATGTGTATGTGCCGCATAGGCGCATACCACTAATCATATGCCGGCTTTGTAGAAGTTGTGACAGATATGGGATGAATGTTGGTTTTTAGTCAAACTGTGTACTCAAATCGTAGAAGAGAGTGATTAGTACAACTCGGAGAAAGATACAACGAATTATACTACAAATGCTAAGACCTTAGTTTCATAAAAGGTGAGAGAGGCTGATCAATGGGATTGAGAAGCCCATAACTTTTGAAATTTATTAATACCATATAGGCGAATGACCATATCTGTAAATTGTATTGCATTGTTTTAGACATTTCAAGATAAGAGTTTCCCATGCATGTTAGTAATGCATGCTTGTTCTTACACTAACTTTGTCATTGTTGTTTATTGATATTATGTGCTGCATATGACAAACCCAAACCCTTAAATCTTGTTGGTGATGGACTTAGGTTAGATGATATTGTAAGTTTATGGCATAACGCCATTACCTATATGAGAATATTTTTTAGTTTTCTAGAGTTAGCTACTTCTTTGATTTGTAGCATAGTTGACTGAGAGAAATTTTGTGCTTGGTGTTGCAGTTGAGGAACTCGGTTTGGGCTACATCAAAGCATGATGTTTACCTTATGTCACATTTTTCTGTTACTCATTGGTCCGCAATAACTTGTAACAAGACTGAGGTTCTTAATGTTTCTGGTCATGTCGCACCATGTGAGGTGATTCTCATGATTCCCTCTATTTTGGCTTGCTTCCCGTTTCTATCTCGATCTCTCTGTGTTGTGTGTGTGTGTGCGTCTTAAAACGAGAAAAACTTGTATTTCTGTATTTTTGGTCTTCTACCAATTAATTCGATGTCTTTGCTCCATATAGAAACATCCAGGAAGTCTACTAGAAGGATTTACCCGGACTGAAGTTACCGCACTTGCAGTAAAAGATAGGTTGCTTGTTGCTGGGGGGTTTGAGGGAGAACTCATTTGCAAGGTAACTTAGTTGAGTTTACTTGTGTGACATTTACTGAAAGTGTGAGAGTTCAGAAAATAGTTAGCCTTAGTTTGTTGCTTGCATTCCCACTTTTGATGTCCAAGACAGAAGTTTGGTTTCCATGTATGTATGAGAATTTTTTGTTTTCAACTTCACTTCTAGTTTTTCGTACTTAAATCTTTCGCCTCTCACCAACCTGATGCATGTTCTCTTCAAAATGTTTAACCTAATGAGATTAAGTTGATTTTCTGTTTTACTGTCTTGTTTTTTGTACTTTGAACTCGCCTGCTTGCAGCCCTGATAAGTATTTGCTGTAAAAACCTATGAACTGTATGAAGTATCGTGAAAGTAACTACCATGTTTCATTAGACGATGCAACTTTTTCAGAATGGTGTAGGGAAATGTATATCGAGATGGAAGAATGCTTTGGTGTTATACCTTTTTTAGAAGTTGTATTCTGTTGCTTTGAGTTTTGTGTTAATCTGAATATAGGCATTGATGAATCACTCCTTTTTTGCCACAGAATTTAGATAGGCCCGGAATTTGCTTCTGCACGAGGACAACATACGATGATAACGCAATTACTAATGTAGTAGAGATCTACAGCACTCAGAGGTATTCTCTTTTGCCCTCGTGTTGCAGTTGGGATCTATTCACTTATTGAGGCTGAATCTTATGGAATTATGGTACTTCCTCCTCCTCCCCCTCCCCTCCTCTATTGCCCAACAGTGGTGCAGTTCATTTAACAGTTGCCAACAATGATTGTGGAGTTAGAGACTTTGATATGGAAAAATTTCAGCTTTCTAAACATTTCCTCTTTCCTTGGCCAGTGAATGTAAGCTCCCTCTACCTCTCTCCTGCTCCCTCCTCCCTCTGTCTTTCTCTTCGTAGAGTTTAGACAGGTTAAAAAGTTCCCATCTTTTTGGTGGCAGTATTTTCCATCACTTGATCGTAGTGATTCATGTTTGAATTAGGACCATCTGAACTGCCATTTGCAAATATTGTCATGTGATTATCCTGTTCATTTGAACTTTGAGTTTACAGTCGTGTCACAGCCTATATGTCTAAGGTGGGATAGTTTTAGGTATGGGAAAAGAAGAAGACTGATCTGTGTTTTCTTTTTTTTGTCTCCCTCCTCCCCAAGATGAGTCTTTCCTATGGGGCTGAGTTGAAGATGTAAAAGGAGAATTTGGTATCAAAATAAGTGATTTTATGTTTAAGGTTTTGCAGCTAAAGGTGTATCTAACACAACACTAGAACCATCACTTTTTATTTTGTCTTCTGGTGTGGGGGTGGGAATCCTGGCATTACTAGGCAGCGCGCTGCTTGCGCATCTTGCTTCATTTCTGTTGATAATGGTAATAAGCTCGCGTTGAAGTCGTAGTTTGGAATTTGCAATGTTTTTTTTTTTTTATTGCAGCACACTTCCTTGAGTCCTGATGGTAAACTTCGTATAATTGTTGGAGATAACCCAGAGGGTATGTTGGTGGACTCCGGAACTGGGAAGGTAATTTGTCTGTTATTGCTTCCACCCTCTCCCTCTTCTGAAGTATTTTTAGTAAGCAGTGTAGCCTAAAGAGTTGGTGTAATTTGAATTTTTATACTTTTGCAGATGGTCGCGTCTTTGGTTGGTCACTTAGATTTCTCATTTGCATCGGCATGGCACCCTGATGGCCTCACCTTTGCTACTGGGAATCAGGACAAAACCTGCCGGATTTGGGATGCCCGAAACCTATCCAAGTCAGTGGCGGCTTTGAAGGGGAATCTCGGAGCCATCCAATCAATTCGCTACTCATCCGACGGTCATTTCATGGCAATGGCAGAGCCTATCGATTTCGTCCATGTTTTCGATGCCCAAAGTGGGTATGAGAAGGAACAAGAGATCGATTTCTTTGGCGAGATATCTGGCATATCTTTCAGTCCTGACACGGAATCGCTCTTTACTGGAGTATGGGACCCTAGATATGGTGGTGGCCTTCTTGAGTTTGGCCGACGAAGGAATAACTCATGCCCTGATTCTATCATCTGAGTGGGTGATTGGATCTCTCTGCAAAAATAAGTGTACAAACAAATATGCAAAAAATATAATTAATGTGTTGTGGGATTTAGGTTGTTAGCGTTCTTTTAGTAGGAGTGTTCTGTTTGGAGTGATCATGAGTCGTCGGAGGCTGGGTTGTACCGAAGGCCGAGAAGCATTGGTCATGCAAACGGAGAAACTTGAACTGGGATTACTCAAAGATGTGTCATTTCATGTCCTAATTTTGAGATATATGCTTTTATTTTGTAACGGTAAATATTTTGTAATAGTTTTTTTATGAAATTTTTTGCAGACCAACTTTTGTATGAAAAATATAGGAAAACCTCATTCAAAAAGTTCATTTCCGGCCTCCAAAACTTATGAGCCGGCTCCGGAGACTCCTACGAAAGAGGTATCCATGGATGATAGTTGTTCTTGTGTCACTTAATAAACACTTGTTTGGGAATATTTACCATAAGTAATCAATTGAATGAACTGATGCTTCAAGTTTGGATTATTTTATTTTAGCTTGTAAGTTTTCCACTTTCCTCGGATTAGGAATGTGGTACAAGTGGCAAAGAAAATTACCATAATGCTAAAGAAGGCTCAAGATAATGATGATGGTACGGCTACGGCTATGAATATACAGTAAAATTATATAATAATTTGGGAGAATCGCCACGTGATACTCCAGACTACTTTATAATCATACATTCATTTGGAGTCTACCACTCAGTATATGGACACCACATAAATGTCTCGTTAAAATTTGGTTATTCTTCTACTCCCTCCGTCCCTTTTTTAGAGTTTGGTATTCCATTTTGGGCTGTCCCTTAATAAGTGTCCATTTTGTAAAGTTAATGGATAAAAATTGGTACATTGTCTATTTTGTCCCTAAAAGTAGATTCCATTTTAAAAAGTTAGTGAGTAAAAGTGTAATGATGATGGGTAAGTAGGGAAAGTGGAGGAAAAAGTTGATGTGAAATGTATAATGATGATGTCTTTTTAATAAGTTGGAATTACGAAGCAGGACACTTAAAAAGGGACGGAGGGAGTACTATTTTTGTTTCATTGTAGGCTGTTCTAGAAGCAAAGAACTCCATCTTGTCTTTTCTTTCTTCTCCTCTTTATTGACAACTTAAGCCCAAATGTAGTATGTAACTTGTTAATATAAAGAATTATCATAATATTAATGATACGAGCCTCTGACCTGATTTTTTTTGGTTTTTTTAACAGAGTCTACCTGGGTTTTTTCTCTTAATTTTCATTGGATTCAGGTCAAAGTTTTGGATTAATCGTTTGTTTAGACGAAAGTAATTGAAAAAGGTAAAAGTACAGACCAAAGTCAAAAAAAGTTCACTAAAGATGACAACATAATCGAAAATGACCAAAGATACAATCTTTTGTGTATGCGTCGTCCTATATGAACTTTTTTAAATTTTGGTCTATATTGCCAACCGAAGATAGGTTATGCCTGGTTTTTAATTACATGTTATTTTCTTGGCGATATTGTTAGGGATGGCTTGTAGTTTCCGGCAAATCATTGTCATTTTGGTAATTGGTCTCTTAAAATTGGTATAACTACTTAGTTACGAAGTTGGGGTGGATTCGAAACCCTAAGACCTTTTCCATATTTGAATTCAACATCTCTCTTGCTTTTAATTACTTAGATAATTTTAGTTAACTAAACTCCAATCACTCTTTCTTAAATTGAATTAGGAATCAATTTTAGAAATAAATAACTTAACCTCTTGATCTCCGTGGTACGATATCTGGACTTAAACCACTATTCTATTTGAGTTGAGGTTTAGCTTAGTTTTATTTATTTATTTTTGGTGTGAAAAACATCCTATCGGGGCTATGATGTAACAGGCATGATGTGTGGTCAGTATCATTCCCATCCAAGGTTGAATAGTTTATTTGAAACAATGCCTTGTTCCTTTCCCTTCTCAAAAAGAATTTTTCAAAAAATTCCCCCTAGATTCCCCATACTTGTAACATTTCTTTCTCTATCTCTCTCCACTTATTACCCCAATAATTTTTCAAAAAATTATTTAAAACTCAAACCAAACAAAGTGATTTCTCTGTCTCGTTGAATAGGTGATTCGTGCAAGTTCTAAATTTATTGGATCTGTCGTCATATGAGTGAAACACATTTACCTAATAGATCATTTTCAATATCATTCTTCGCTTACGAATTTCTGTTTTGTAGCTTGGGATGTTTTTGAAAAATGCTTTTATGGTCACCCTCTCACTTAGGCACAGGTATTATGTGATTGAGGATGGAACAAGGTGAGGAGTAATCAATTCTCAAATCTTACAATTCCAAAACACACGCGCGTATTGTGTGCCGCCTAACGTGTCAGTTTTGACCTAATGTGTCTGCTTACAATTTTAAAAAAAAAAAACTACACTATATCAAAATCAGAATTATTCATTTTAAATCAACACCGGTAGAAATGGAAGTTCATATATGTAACACGGAGTGATTGAGATTGTGATAAAAAGGTTTCTTTTTACTAAGCCTCTTTTTTTATCGGCAACGCCCCAAACACAGACCAATGTGCACAGATTCTGACACATATGCGTTCGAAACTTTCTTATATATGCATGTGACCCATCCATATCGGATGATTCTAGACACAATATTTCACTTTGTTTGGTTTACATTTTAGAAAGTTATTTTTGAGAGTTGTGTAGTAATGAGTGGAGAGATAGAAAAAAAGATTTATTGAAAACTGTGCCGAAAGCTAAAAGTTACTCTCAAAAAATTAAACCAAACAGAGCCAATTGTGTCTAAATTTCTCCACATTTGTCCGTTTCCATTGCATTTTTTCTGACCATAACCCACAAGAAGGCCTCTTTACCATTTGGTTGTCATTCTAAGAATGCCTTTCTTTTGGTCTGAGGTCCTAAGAAATCTGACTTTTAGCCTTGCCTGCTGGGCTTGGGCTACACGTGCGGGTTTAATTAAGCCCATCGACATTAGGTGCTTTGGATGAACCAGGCATTGAGCACAAGTTTCCATGAACACAACTTGAGAAAATTAATAATTAATATCTGCTAAGGACATTTTCATACAATTTTTATGGATGTTTTTGTTTGTTTGGATTCTAGAATAAATAAATAAAAGAATTTACAAATTGGGTTCTTAAAAAGTTTATGAAACAAATATATTTTCTTTATAAATATATTTTCTTTTTATGAACAAATAAATGTGGGAGGGAGATACTATTTGTATAGAAGAATTGGTTTGAACAAAGTTTTTAACCTCCTTATCAGCCCAAACAAAAACAAACACACAATTTTGTTAAATGCCGATGCCAATATGTTTTAATGGATTCAAAAAAAATGTCACAGTCAAATTGACTGTTGTTTGGACTCTGGAATGCATGAATTCAGCGTACTGATAAAAAAAATTAGGTTGTCGTTTGAAAGATTTCCCAAAGGCAAACTTACGAAATTTTGAGTAAATAACAGTCGAGGAAAAAGATAAAGTGAAAAGAAAGTGTTTTTTTTTTTTTGGTTTTTCATTAAATGCTACATAAAATTGTCACATAAATACATCAAATCTCGAACATTTCACTGTGTCCAGTCCAATGCAATGTCCTTCTAACTATAAAATGGTGCAACAAGTCTAAAATCACGAGCAAAATGCACACACAGTTCCACCACACATGATTGTGTTGAAAAAATACACATGCATATAAATGTGTGCATTGTGTGTGTGGTCATACCCTTATTATTTTCATGCAAAGATTTGCTCGACTGTGTTCAAAACAATCCGATACGTGTGAATCGCTCTTTACATTGTGGGATCCATGTACATAGGCCGATTCTGACTACATTTGTACATGAAAGCATATGTGTGCATTATGTATAGAGTATAATTGACACAACAATGATACGTGCATAGATTTTCGTGCACAATAATTGAACAGCAATGTTTGGAACCATCCGATCGATAGTCGTGGAACACTTATTATGTTGTGGAATTCATGTACATCGGCCCGTTCCAGTTACATTCTATGCATGAAAGTTTACATCGACTTTCTTCAATCGGGAAGATTGACTTTTAGACACCCAAACACGATGTAAAGATTTTCACTAAGTCAATGTTGTAGTGCCAAAATATTTCACCCAAAAAAAAAGATTAAGTACGATTCGGAGCACGCAGGGTCGAGCGATGAAGATACAATTAGGGTCATTTAAAGTGTGTATGAATGTGAATGCATGCGGATTTGTGTGAAAATTCTGTAAGTATTTGGCAGTGGACGCCATGGACTGTTTTTGATGATCAAGACGATTTGGACTGTTGTTTATATTCTTGGAGCGCCTTTCCAAGACCACTTCCATGATTCCATCAGGTACGTGTAGTCGTCGCCATATCTGGGGAAGACACTAGAATCAGATTCTGGGCCATGCTGTGCCCAGGACATGAGCAACGTTCTGACTCCGAAACGTAATTGAAATTGTTCATTTTGTGAAGCTTGATACGTAAAATAGTTTTGTAAAAATTCAAGTTGATTGGAAACCCTTTTGTATAGAGTTCGGTTAATTAAAGATGTCCAAGCATATATATTTATGTTTACAGGGGTTATTCTACAAGCTGAGCTTTACAAAGCGAACTATTTGGATCATATATAGTTTGGCGCTCGAGACAGTGTCTGTTTCATAGACGCAACAAGCTATTCCGAGACCAGTCAATACGTGCTATTTTCCCTATTAATTTTTAACTTTTCGTCAACATTGTTAGGATTAAGCCTTCGTTGCAATGAAAGGAATAAAAAGGGCATAAAATAGTGATCGAAATTGAAAAAATTCAGTTAGACAATAAAACTACCTTTTTCTTTTCTTTTTTTTTTCTTCTATAGGTCTTTTTTTTTTTTTTCCTAATTGTAATTTTATGCTTCTTAGATTGGTTTTGTTGAAACGAATCTAGACCTTTAATCGAAAAGAATCTTGTGAGCTCCATTGGCCGAACTCTTCTTCTTCTTTTTGTCAAAATGATAATAGTTTCATTCATAGGAAACGATGCATACGATAATTACCAAAAATAGTATCCGTCCTTAATCGAAAGACTAGAAAGCCACAAAAGAGAGTAGTTTTCCCAGATACAAATATCCAGACCACTACTACCTCTCTAGCCAAAGAATGGACCACCCCAATTGCAATCCTATGCACAATAGAAATCTCACAATTAGGGATAAACCTAACACCCGAAGTAGTGAGGCCGCCAAGCTAATCGATCTTTATATTTGTTATTGAACGGTCACCACCGCCGCCTTCCTTTATTAGAGAACCACAACCTTCACCGTGGTCAAAATCTGAACCACCACCTCATTGATGAAGGGGAAGCCGAGAGAAAGAAAAAGAGAAAAAATCACAAAGAAACTCTCAAATTTGATATTGAGAGAGAAAACCCTCACTTAAAAAGAGCAGTTATTGGAGCGATAGAAGCCATAAAGAAGGAGGAAGAAAACATCCACCGAGGGTAAAGCCCTCCTCTACGCCGCATAAGGGTGGTAAAAACCCTAGGGGGATGGAGCTGAGATCTCTTTTAGTTGGTAATTTCACGTCAAAACACACATTTGCGTGTATTCCCAGTTACTGAGTCATACTTTTTTATTTAATTATTCTTTTAGCTAGTTTATATGTTTACGGATATGATATGAAATGAAATCAATGTGCGTGTCTGAACGAGAGTTTGATGTCATTCGAAGGGTTAGTCGTTCAAAATCAAGTCCGCAGATTTTCGGAAAGTTGTTCGAGCCAACGGCTAGCCCATTTTCCAGGTCGAACCTCACTGGAACTAGAAAGAAGTGACCGGAGATTTATGCCAATACATCAGTAGTATAAATACGCAATGTGTATGAATGTGAATGCGAGTGAATTTGTGCGTGTAAATTATACTATTCCAGTGGATGCAATGGACTTTGTTTGATCAAGACCCATTGGACAGAATTATTCTTGATATTTTTGGAGCTCCTTTCCAAGTGGGCGTGGTTGTTACAATCTATGTCAGGGGAAGACACCAGAATCAGGGCCGGTTGTGCCCATAACAAGAGCAACGTTCTGAGGCATAAAACGTAATTGAAATTGCTTTTTACATGTGGAGCTTCATATTAGAACAATCTCATAAAAAATCAAGTCAATTGAAAACACATTTGTACATACGGAGTAATAATTAGCAATGTCGAAAAAATCAAACTCGAAAATATGATTCGTTCAATATTATACTACGTACCCAATGTCCGGTTGAATTGATTTTTTCAGGTTTGTTCAACCCGTAAATTGTACTATATACCTCTATTGTTTCTTATGCATTCTTAGATTTTGATGTGATTATATCGTGTTCATCATATAGGGTTCTGGGTTTTTTCCCTCCCTCAGTATCAGCTATAATTTCGAGGATTAGTAGACGTCATTTGAAACTCTCTGTGCATGTCCTAAGAAGAGTAATTTGTCTTTTATCATGAGGAAGCATGGCATATGTTTTGGAAATGATATTTCGATTCGTCGTGTGAATATGATGGCTGTTTTTTTGTAGTTTGATTCCGATTATTGAGTTTTGTGGTTTTGTTTGCAGTTGGACTTTCTAGCAAATGAAAGCAGGTTTTGTGGATCAGCGTGATGAACGATTTGACATAGACATGAACAACTTGACAGTTGAAACCAAAGACAGTTCTACCAATTTCCTTGAATTTGCTGCTAACAACGATGTCGATGGCTTCAAACATTGTATTGAGCATGATCTTTCGGGTATTGTTATGGTCGGTTCATGGTATGGTCGGAAAAAGAAGGGGTCAAAACAAATGGTTCTTGACCATAGAACTCCTTAAATGGTTGCTGCTACTTATGGTAGCATCGATGTCATGAAACTGATTCTTTCTTTGTCTAGTGTCGATGTGAATCGGACTTGTGGCCTTGATAAGCCCACCGCCCTTCATTGTGCTGCATCTGGTGGTTCTGAAAACGCGGTGGAGGTTGTGAAACTTCTCTTAGAAGCAGGTGCCGATAGTAACTTGACCTTTTCCTGTTGATGTTATTCTAGTGTCCCCAAAGTTGCCTTACTTGAAATTTATGCTTGAGGATCTCCTATGGGTGTCAAAAACCATATCAAGTTCAAGTACTAATTCTCCACCACTTTCCTCATCCCCGGACAATAGGTCCGTATCATCGAGTTCGGACTCAAATTCTTCCCCCAAGAGTCCGAAGTACAATGATGTCTTGATTTCCTCTCCTGTGCAGAAGAAAGAGTACCCGATCGACCCATCATTGCTGAATATCAAGAATGGCATTTATTCGACGGATGAGTTCCGTATGTTCTCCTTCAAGATCCGGCCTTGTTCGCGGGCCTACTCCCATGATTGGACTGAATGCCCGTTTGTCCATCCGGGCGAAAATTCCCGTAGGAGGGATCCGAGAAAATACCATTACAGTTGTGTCCCTTGTCCTGATTTCCGAAAAGGGGCATGCAGAAGAGGCGATATGTGCCAATATGCTCATGGCGTTTTCGAGTGTTGGCTCCACCCAGCTCAGTACAGGACCCGGCTTTGTAAAGACGGAACGAATTGCTATAGAAGAGTGTGCTTTTTCGCCCACAAACAAGAGGAACTGAGACCCTTGTTTGTTTCAACGGGTTCTGCCGTTCCACCCCCTCGGTCTTCTGATTTTAATTTAATGCCTTCCTCGCCATTTACGCCACCCATGTCTCCATCTTCCAATGGAATTTCGAACATGGGTTGTTTTCAGTCTAGTCGGTTGCGATCATCTTTCAATGCTAGAGACATTTTGGTTGAGGACTTAGATTTGTTGTCGGATTACGATTACGATGCGCAACAACTTCATCTGAATGAACTGTCGCGGCTGAGAGAGCCGGGAATCAGTTCTTTCTCTTTAAACCCTCTGAGCCTTGAAGAGCTCGTTTCTGCAGAGAGCTCTTCTCCACGGTACTCTGATCAGGTGTTGCTGGCATCGTCGGCTGTTTTCTCCCCTACACACAAGTCTGCGGTTTTCAATCAGTTTCATAATACAAATTTCTCTCCGAAAACATCGATCACCCTCTATTGCAAGGCTCATTCGGAGTTCAATCTCCTGGAAGAATGTCTCCTCGAATAGTGGACCCCATCTCACCGATGAGCTCAAGGGTTCCGATACAACAGGAGTTTCGCAGCCTTAGTTCCCATGATCTTGGCTCCAATTCTGCTGCCATTGTTGGTCAAAATGGTGATTCTTGGGCAAAATGGCGATCTTCCAATGGCAAGCCGGATTGGACTGTGAATGCTGATGAATGTGGTAGGCTTGGGAGATCTTCATTTGAGCTTGGAAATAATGGAGGAGGAGAGGAGCCGGATTTGTCGTGGGTTCAATCCCTTGTCAAAGAATCTCCGCAAGAAGTAAAGGAAAATCCTGAAAAAATGGTCTTAGGCAATGGCGTTGGATCCTCGGGTAAAGGGTTGGATTTGGACTCTGAGATTGAACCGATCGACCAATCGGTTCTGGGGGCGTGGCTTCAGAAAATGCAGCTTGATCAGCTATATATTGCTCAGTGAAATCTTGATCACGAAAGGCAATGCTTGTTTGGAGGTAACCAGAATGCTTGTTTGGAGGTAACCAGTAGTGAATACATACCTAGTTTTTTTGGTTGGAACTTTTGGAATTTTTTGGTGTTGGGGTAGATGGAGCTGACAGTAACAAGGAGGAAAGCAAGGAAGATCTAGTTCAAAAGAAAGGTTAATTTTCTGCATGTCATTTTCTATTACAGCTGAAGACTGAAGTTACAAGGGTAGTGTCACACCCCAAAATGAGAAGTGACCGGCCATGAACCACAAGACCAAAGCTCATAGAACATGAAGCCTAAAAAGAAATTTTATAAAAACTCCAAAGCAAAGATCCACCAAACAGGCAACCATTTTTTTATTCAGAACATCCCCAACCAATAAATTCCTCAAAAGAATGGGACACAAACATCTCATGAACCAAATAAAATATAGTGATCCAACACTAATAAAAGAATCCAGATGTCTGACAAAATATTTCAAATGCGGAAGCGATTAATAAAATAAAAATATGATAAGACACCCTAAGGAGGTCAAACAACAGAACACCCCGAGATACCGCCAGAGTCCTCCTAACTGCCCAACTTGCCTGAAAAAGAAGTTGGAATAAATCCGTCAGCTGACGAGCTCAGTGAGTAGTAAAGCATGTATATTAAATACAGTTCCAAAACAGGGATCAAAAATAGATTATCACATTAACATATTTTGGCATACGAAGGTGTGCATCAAACCAACAAATAAGGCCATAAATCATTTACCAAATAGGTCTCAATGGTGATCACAAACCAATCTCCAACAAAAATGGGGAACCACAACCAAAATCAATAGTACCAAATGCCAGTGAATAAATATCTCAAAATTGGATCCAATATCGAATCTTAGAGTCACCACGAGTAGGCAGCCCGTGGAACTTTTCCCAAAGAACGATCCGGTCAATAACAACCGTTGAGCATTAGGGTCACCGGCCTAATCCGGTCTCTTCCCTAATGGCCAGAGTCACCCGCACACAGAGGATTAATTTCCCTGGACTTCCAAAATAAATGTTCCCATCAATATCCACAAAGTTCTCACCAAAAGATTATTCGATCAACAAATGGTTTCACCAATCCGCATGCCAATTTCAAGAACCAAATAAAACAAATATATGTTCCCAATTTCAATCATTAATTTTACAAAACAATAATTTAAGGGATACGGGAAAGTTCACAAATACGTAACATGCTTAACCACTCACCTGGATCCAAAAGTAACGTAATCGAACAACGTACGCAAAACAAGCCTAACCTGAACCAAGAATCATAGAGCAATATTATCACTAACTATAGTTTCAAGTATAATTCTATAACAATTTAAGACTGCCTAGAAGAATATTTAACTAACATACACTAATTACCCAAGTTACCAGACAACTAGCAAACCTAAAACTCTAATTCCCAAGTCCAAGTTCCACGTACACATGAACCCAATGCACCCTCCAAGTGCCGAAACCCACCTTCACGACCACAAATACCCACCTGCACCAAATTAATCTAGCTTTACACCATCGAAACCATTTAATTCCACCACTTGTATTTATATGATCAATTGATTCCACAATTATCCAATATTTTAGTAATTCCCAATTGTCTACCACAATTACCGCCACACACACGACACATCACCATATGGCTGCCACGCACTGCACCGCCACACTTCAACCTTAACCCAAGTCCCCTCCAACACTCCACGGTCCAGTAGAATTAAAAGGAAACAATCGATGCCAGTAAAACTTGCAAAACCAATACAAACCCTTCAAACTCTCTCCACTGCCTTCACTACCCAATAAAAATCAATCTGTACTCCAACCCTTGTACAACAAAAGGACGATAATGAAGCAAGAATAAAGAGAACAAGAATTGCTTACCCAATTGATCACCAACGAACTATCTGCGGCTTCTCTCTCTCATGCCAAGTTCTCTCAGACTTCTTATCTCAGACGTTCTCCCCAAATAAAACCCTACTCCGTGAAATATCTTCTAACTTCCTAAAACTACCTACTACTCCCTATATTATAGCTAATTAGTTAATTAGAATAAGCTAGAACGTAACACAATTTATAAAATTACCATCCGGTACCACTAGTTTACCCAAAATCAATTTCATAACCCAAATATTACAATCGTGTCAACAATATCCATAGCGCGCACAAATTAATTAGTTGGGACCCAATCATAACACTAATTAATAACGGCTATATAACTATTTAAATAAATTAAAATTCAAGGCTGTAACAGGTAGAAATTCAATGGGTTTTTCTTAGGGGAGAAAAAAGAAGCCCTTTTCTCCCAATATTTCTGATTTTAGGTCAATATATATAATTGTCATTTTTCCCCCTTCTTAATTGGCTAAATATGCATATAGAACAGAAACTGATGTCTATATAGTTAAGAAGCTCATATATTTGCAGCTTCTATTCTGTTTTGGTTAATCCATTTGTATATTATTGGGGAACAGTGGATGATGGTACTTTTGTTGTACTTTGTGATTAATAAGAGTCTGATTAGGGTATAAGCTGGCTGGCCTGGACAGCTGACTTATCAAAGAAACAATCCAATTAGGGTACAAGAAAATGGAGAGAAAAGGAAGATGGAAAACGATTAATACGATTGTTGTTATGAGTGACATACAGCTGAAGTTTACTGATATGTGCGTATGCTGTTTTATACCTCTATTGTTGTTGGTCGGGAAATGATTTTGTCCACCCTCATTAAACACGAGCGAATAATATCCTTGATTTCGTTGGTGGGAGTCCCACCAGAAAGTCGTTTCATCTTATGTGAAAAATAAAAGTGTAGATTCTATGGGTCATACATTTTCAACCTATGAAAGTGACTGTATATGGATAAGGCGAACAAAATTGGACTTCTTGTTTTTGTTTGACTTCTGTTAATAGCTCATGTCTCAAAATCACATATGGCAAGGATGAACAAAATCGGACTCTTTGTGTTAAAACTTACAAATGCTTCAAAAGATAAATCTTGAATGTCTTTTCTATAGTTAAATCTTCTAGCTTTGTTTTTTCATTCCATGTGATTAGGATTAACTAGGAGGCACAAGTAACATGTGCTGTGGTGGATTCCAAGTCCCAAAAGTTGGAATTAGGTTTTGTGGAGGATGTTGGGCTAGCTGTGGATGGGGAAAAGGGTTTTTTTTGGATTCAACCAATGATCAGATGCAGGTGGTGGAGAATTTCTATTCCCTAGGATTGGTGAATCTTACTTTGGTGAGCTTATGATAGTGTTTTTCTGTTAATGGAATTATGGTATTCCTCCATATCATTTTGTTCCTTTCCCATGTCATTCTATATGTTTCTCGTTGTGGATTTCAATAGCAAGAAAAGTTGATTCTTTCACTACACCATGAGAACAAATTCAATGTGGCTAAACGTACACCTAACCCCAATATCCACACGTAATGGAACTTCGGCTTTAGTCCGGATATAGGGATAGTGCAGTCCCCTAAAGATAGTGGGGTGGTGTGGTGTGACGAGGTAGTACATTCTTGCGAAAGTGACGAGGTACCATTCATGCACTTCTATGTCTGGGGGGAAAGGAAAAAGAAAAAGAGAACAAACTCAATGTTGAGCTACACACCAATCACCATGATGCTCAGGGTTGGAAATCCATTGCCTACCAAGAAAATGATGAGGATGTTTGTAATTCATTTTTATCTCTCACACTCTTTTTTGTCACATTTTGATATTTCATCATCAAGGACCAAGACTAATAAACTTATTCGATTTTGGAGATTTATAGTTCGCTCCCTCAAGATTTGTCTGTTGCATAATAAACCGAGTCCAAACTATTTTTGAAGTACAAAATTTTGCCTCCAATTTGATAACAAAGAGTGCAACACTATAAATTTCCCAAATAGGCATGATGGTCAAGACTTGAAATTTAGAAATTTGCTTCCTTTTTATCACAAGTTCTCAACCTTTTAGGTGTTATATATTAACTCTTGTACGACCAGTGGCTTTGTCCTTGCTTTAAATGAGCGCCCTGCTCGTACAAGGTGAGATTGGTCATCTAAAATTAAACCAAAGTACGTGTAAGATTGTCCGAGCACCCTCAGATATTTAAAGTAATTTCCCAAACAATGAATCATAGACTCTGTCATATGGTTTCCAAGACCAAATGGTGGTCTTATTGGTGCATTATTTTTTTATTAAGATGGTGGTGATCAATTGTTATTAGTTTTTGGGGTCATAGTTGATTGAACAAGAACTTGATTACAATATGTAAAGTCTGTTGACCTATACAAAAGAATGGAGAAATTTTGGCAAAATTCTCTTTATGCCTGTTTTTTTTTTTTATTCTTTTAAGGAAAAGGAAGAATAAAATTAAACAAAATAAAAGGTAATAAAAATAAAGGTGAAGAAAGTTGCATCCCCCACAACTTCGACTTTCGGTGCCTAGGCTGATAGGGATTTTTCCTTTTGTCCTTTTCTATATATCTTTTTGCTAATCAACCAGAGAAAATTATAACGTAGAAGAAAACGAAGGAAGAAAATCGTAGAAACAATAATTTTACACACAAAACAACCAAAATGTCCAAACAAAGAAAAATTATTATTTGCACTTGGACAGCACTAAATAATCACTCGCAAACAAGAGTTATCTCAATTGTAACCTGACTCGGAAAATTTTTGGTCCATGAAAGTTTTTCAAGAAATTGCTAAGGTTAACTTAATGGCTTAGATTCACCTGAATGTATGGGTCCCAAATGGTCAACAAACTTGTAGGGATTATAGTAGAACTAAGCCGAACTAAAATCCTTATTGTTCTTTTAAGTGATTAAAATCATGTGACATATAAATTCTCGGTATCCCGAGAAAATTTTTAATATATACAACGGTTATTTTTTACACTTCTCTCACATGGGGTGCTACCTATAGGTACAAGGGACCACCTCTCACTTTCCATGTGAGAATGAGAGGGCGTTAGAAATAACAATTGTATCGAATTTTTTTTTTCATGCGATGAGATGACTTGTTCCTACGTGTATAGTGCTTTATAGAATTATAAGGAGAATATGGCTCCTTACCCAAAAAAAAAAAAAAAGGAGAATATGGCACTGCTGTTTGCTTATCGGCTTATCACAGTGGGAGTTGGGTAGTTCCATAACAACTTTAGAATGTGTTTAGTTCAGGGATTTGTAAAGAACTATAGTCTTTAAATTGACAAAAAGAAAAATAACTGCAAAATTGAAAGAAATAAATTTATCTCTTCAACTTCATTTTTTATGATGTTAAGTTTTTCATTCACATTCGCTGATAGATTTATGATCCAAACACAACCTTGGAGTCTGTTTTTCAAACAATTAACTGATCAAATGTTTGGCAAGAAGCTTTCTTAATTGGGACTCCCGGCCGCAAGTTGAGGTATGCGTAAGCTGTAAGCAACCCCAGATACCTGAGTTTTCAAAAAAAAAAAGAAGCAGCTTTCTTAATTAGGTAGCCTAAATAATAGATCTCTCAATATAGTTCATAATCTAGTGGCTTCTTAATATTAGTAATAGGCTATTTGACTATGATAGGTAGTTCAAATTTTCCATTTCAGTATTTATGGTGATCAATCACTTCTTACTTTATTAGGTTGTTTTGTTTTTTAACCGGTTTCGGTAGCGGTAAAATGGATTTGGATGTCTTCCAAACGATGGTAGAAGTACTAACATCATGATTAGGCCACCTAATGGGTATATGTACTACACAATCAAAACAAACAAGATATGAAAAAGCTGTATACATAGACTTATATGTATAGATCTAGACATGGATATGTCAGGAATCATTTTGATGTACTTGCACTTCTCTTTATTTTGTGGGGACCGTCCATCAGACAGTTCCGGTTATATTTGTATTTAAATGTATAAGTGCCCATAGAGAAAATCCATTGAATATTCACTGGGTTCCAAGCCTCTTTGCGAACGCGTCACTTTAATTTTCAGAAAAGACTTTGTGTACGTAGCATTGTTCAATTGAATAATATGTTTTGTGATGACGTAAGTGTCCGAGCTAGTTTGTACGAACCTCATTATCAATTGAACTACGATTATACAATATGTAAGAGATGAATTATGAAGATAGAATTAGATTTACACAAAAATGAGTCTTATAATAAGGGTCGAGTGTTGGGTAGGAGGCTGATTTGTTGGTTATCCATGACCAAACTATATAGGAAACTGTGACGAGTTGGAGGTGATATTCTCAAAGGACCCGAAGGAGGAGAAAGAAGCAATCAATGATGACAACATTGTGTTCCCTCGGTTAAAGGAAGTGAGTCTTCATGAATTGCCTAACCTCAAAAGTTTCTATAGTGAAACGCAAGGCTTCTTCTCCCACAAGGTACAAAGGTCCTTACATTTTTTTACTTGATCATGCATGGCCATGAAAAGCACATAAAAGCGGGCACACATCTATAAAAGCAGGCATAGTTCAATTTCGGTAAATTTATCAATTATTAATATTTTCTCTTTTTTTATGATTTAATAGTTTGTACATTTTTTGGTTTTACATGCGAACTAAAATTCTAATTTTGGTATATTTTACAAATTTCTTATTTTGTGAATGATTGTTAGCTCATCAGTGATTCTAATTGTACGGGTCTAAAAAAAAAAAGAAAAGAAAAAGACTTCATTGAAAATTAATATTATTCAGTGCATATTTGAAAAACTTGATTATTTAAGTAATTATTGTGTGTGGAATGTTTATACTTATTCAATGTTTAAGTTCGAAAACTTTTGATTGAATCTTAATATGGTAGGATACATACGTACGTACATACATACATACATACATGATAATAAAAGGGCAATGTAAAATATTATTAATTTATACGGCTTTGATTTCATAAATGATTAATTTTATACGTTAAAATAGTACTCCGTAGTGTGAATTTACCAAAGAGGAAATCAAATGCAATGGAAATTAAGTGCAACAAATATGGCATGGTGTGCCTGGAGTAGCCAATTCCAAGAGCTCTTACAAAAATTGGAATTTATAAGAATGAGAAAGGTGATTGGATTGAGTCAATATGTCATAGCTCTCCAGGTTTTGAGACTCAAATCTCGTGCTTATGAGCATAGATGAGTTTTAGCTAGAGCTTGATTGGACCACATTATTATTATTATTCGATCACTAATGAATATTTTGTACACAATTTGCAGGTTGCTTTTCCTGTCCTGGAATGTTTACATTTTATAAATTTAGATAAAATAATAAGGATTTGGGATAACCAGCCACTCTCAGAACCAGAAAAAGAAGCTAAATCCTTCTGCAAACTTAGGTGGATTGGTGTTGATGGTTGTAACCAATTGGAGTATGTATTGCCCTTCTATATGCTTCCTTTGTCAAAGAATCTTCGAGAACTCATGATACGGGATTGTAGGAAGATGGAGGTGATCATAATCTCAAACAACCCGAAGGAGAAAGAAGCAACCAACAACAATGATACCATTCGGTTCCCTCAGTTAAAGACCCTGGAACTTGTGGATTTGCCAAATCTCAAAAGTTTCATATGTAGTGAAACGCAAATCTTCTTCTCCAACAAGGTACAAATTAAGGTCTTTACCCTTTTTACTTAATTAATTAAGTGGGCACACATGCATGTATATAGTCCTGTAGTTTCATTGCAATTGGAAGAAGAGTACCTTTTCCGCAATTGAGATTCCCAAATTTAGGCAAATTAGTTTATCGTTTAAACTAATTAACAATTACCCGAAACTATCTACGGAATTTTCCCGAGTCAAAGAATCAGTAGAGCCATAAACTATGTATAAAAAAATTTAAACTACTCGTGATCGGCTCATGTTTGGTTTGATTAAAACTCGTTTGAGATCAACTTGTCTCATAACTTAGCTAAGCTCGAACATATTTTTGAAGTTCGTTAAGTTTTAAAACCAAAAACTACCTACTCGCTTGTTTCTCACCCCTACTTGAAATGATTTTTATTGATGGGCATGGAGTTCTCTCGTGAATTTGGTTACACAATGTCACTCTTTGCGATCACTTTAAAAATAGACTTTCAGGCACGACGTCGAATGCCATAAAAAAACTTAATTAATTGAAAACCTCCTTAACACCAATTAGTTGTAGGAGAAATGGTGGCCAAACAGTCCCATGAGTGGTATTAGAGCCTGAAAGTCATGAGTTCGAATCGCGGGGGCGTTATTGTGACAGAGGGATTGTTGGACCCGGAGTGCCTAGCCCCATGAAGTGGTTTGCATGTACAAGCGGGTAAGATTGAATGCCATAAAAAAACTTAATTAAAGCTCTCTCTAACTCACAAATTGGGTTTATGAGAGATGTGGAGAACAGTCTGTGTTAAAGGTTTAAATAATAAAAGTTGTCCATCTCTCTAATATCTTAAGCTTTTAGATGATCAGTTAGTGGTTAACAATTTAATAGTCTGACAATTACAATTTAAGTTGGTGGTTTTGTATTTGTCCGCGACCAAATAACATAGCGAATGGCTTTATCGTGGGGTACAACATCTATATCCATTATCTTGTAATCTGTTGACAAATGGTGAAATGGATAACATCAATGTTGCTGCAGGATGCATTCCCAGTATTGGAGGAAATAGATCTCGATGAAGATTCAGAGATTTTGCGAGACGGGACTTATACGAAAGAGGTATCCATGGAGGTTAGAATTTTTAAATTGTTCTTGTGTCACTTAATAAATAATTGTTTCTAAATATTTATCAGAAATTTCTGTTGGGTAATTAAATTTTATTTCACTAAAAACCGCTCAAGAAGCTAAAAAATCTCACTGAGGCATACCCCTGGCCCACTATACACCAAAACCAAGAAACAAAAAGAAACAAAAGCTCTCTATTTACAATTATTTATCCGAGAAATTCGAGAATCAAGAAGCCAATCTTCACACAACTCCTTGTTTTGGGCATGGAACGTCACCGTGTTCGAAGAACTGAGCTTGGCACAAATAGCATCAAAAATTGCATTAGTAACCTCAGGAACACTCCTGAACCTGCCCTGGAATATCCTAGCGTTACGTTCCCCCCATAAGAAGTAAACAGAAGCAGCCAATGACACAACTTGTAAATGGTATTTCTAAACCCCTTTGCCTGCATAACTCTGCACAGCCCAAGTAACCTCTTGAGATAAAGGCAAAACAGCCAAAATTTGCTTCCATTTGTCAGGAGAGAAGTGGCACTGCTTGACCGATTTTCTAGCCCTAAATTAATGGGTTGCCCTATGCGTAGGGCTGAAACCGACGTAGCACAATATCCTGTAAGTCCGGAGTCGAATCCACAGAGACGGTGATGTTGTTGACTAAAAACTCGGGTTGTTATAAATTAAACTGGCTCTTAGGTAGCCACCCCTTGTTGTTTTGATTGAGATTAACTAAAACTAAGAAATAACTGTTCTTTTTAAATAATTAAAAGGAGGTACGGTCGTAGGGTTCATAGCTCTTATAACCAGTCCGGATAACTTGTTCGATTCGGTGTTCTTAAAAACATTCAACTTTAGATTGAAAAAGATACCCCGCAAGATGCGAGACCCTATGGTCTCCGTTTACTCATTCGCAGCAGAGAATGAGTTTTGGACCCCCATTCGTCCATTCACATGGGCTCCGACAATGTCCGGATTCGTCTACGGAAAGTATTTTACCAATCTAAAATTATTTCTTTTCATTGTTTAAAAATATATAGGAGCAATGCCCGGACTAGCCACGGTGTGCTAATCATCCCGCGACCCTACCTATATGACTACTCACTAATCATTATGCATTAAAAAGAAGAAACCCTAATTTGAATCATACTTCTAATACTGAAGCAAGAAAATAAACAAGAGATCTAAGTTAAACAATACCTAACGAACACCTTTAATGAAAGACGAAAATTAATACGAATTATCAGAGTGTGAGTAATTGAACAAAGCTTCAAATAACTTGAAAGTTGGCAGGCCCCGTCCGTCCTCTTTTTATATGCTGCTGTCCCCCTTTATAATGTTATTAAACCCTATTCCTCCGTTGCCCGTCAAAGCCATGTACGCCACAATAGCTGCCGAGAATTGGCTTAGGTTTAGGCCTCATTCTTTTACTTGGCCCCAGCCGTGTACCTCATGGGCCTACCTAAGTAAAGAACGTGCCAATTCCTTTTCTTATTCACGTTTCGGCCAAAACCCAATTCAGTCATACCAATTAATAAAACATTTACTTTGGGCCCACCAAATACACGTGTGAGTTGGAATATTTTCTGCAACCCATTTCACTTCAAACACCAGTGTGCTGTGGAGGAAAACTTATATGGCGCAATTCACACTTCCATCAACAACTAACGTATTAAGCTTCCAAACATCTACAGTACACAAACTAAGCATTAAACTCCAATTAACAATATAAATAGACTTAACAAAGACAAATTAGGGAGCGCTAATGTGAATATTTATGCGTTTATCAGACACACAACAAAAGGTGATCATGGGTCTCCACACCATCCATGTATAGCACACAATGAGGCTCAAAGCTACACCCCAACTAAACAACCTATCTCTAGTGGAAAGCCGGCCTAGAATGGCAAGCCATTCTATAATTAAAACTCCAACGAGAGGCACTCTTTGACTAAACCAAACTAAGCTATACCAAGGTTGGATGGGATTGTGCTTTCGACACGCCTCCCAAGCAGATTTCATCGAGAAGGAGACATCAGCAATTAGGGTCCACACAACCTTGTCACAATCAAAGGTGGAAGGCAAAAAAAATTTAGAATTATTCCATATAATGTTCAATACAGCTCTGTTCCTTATCCATGGCCACTTCTATTTTCCTTGATCAACAATAGAAGCAACTTTAGCACGCAAAGCAAGACCCTTGTAAGTCACCAAACCTCCCCAAATTGTTGGTATGACACACCTAAAGGGTGCCAATTATCAGTCCAAAGGAATGTGTCGGTCCAAATAGCAACCAAGAAGGGGATGAATTGGGTATCTCAAATATAACGCGAAATTTTAAAAACTATTCTACTCATGCAATATTGATATGCAAAATTGAAAATAAAAAGAGTAGGAAAGAGAGAATCAAACGCAAGGATTTATAGTGGTTCGGTCCACAACTTCACGGCCTAGTCCACTCCCCAAGTGTCTAACTTGGGATTTACTGCACTATCTCCAATAGTTACAATCTTCTAAATTCGCGGGTACTAGACAACCTTTATAACGAGCAATCTATCCCCAATCGCTCCGATTAATTTTGACTCCGGTAAGTACTAGTCACACCTAACCCTACTAGTTTTGACTCCGGTGCAATAACACCTAACTCTTAAGTGATTTTTTCTCTAAAATCACTCACAAAAGATAATCTCAAACAAGGGTGTGAAATCCCTTTTACAATAAGGTTCAAAGACCAACACTCAAACTAGTGTAGATATTCAAGATGTAAGCGTAGAGATGGCTGATTGATTTTTCATGTAATTAAAAGCTCACTGGAATTTTCTTCAACAGTTAGAGTAGTTTTTTGCACTTGTTCTTCTCTGCTTTATATTCTTGAAACCCAATTGAACGTTGAAGGATTTCTTCTAGCCGTTGCAAAAAATCAGCCCTTACCTTATTTGCGCCTTCCTTCACTATAACACGAAAGGGCTTTGGCGAGGAAATATGGCGAGGAAAATGTACTTTGTCGCTAAAAGTTCATTATCTGCGAGGAAATTGGATTTCGTCGCCTTTTTTAGCGAGGAAAAACAGATTTCCTCGCCAAAAGACCTTTTCTAGCGAGGAAAAACAAATTTCCTCGCCAAAGGGGTACATTTGGTGAGAAAATCTATTTTCCTCGCCAAAAGGTTGTATTTGACAAGTAAATATTTCACCACAATTTTTAGGGCTCATTAATTTTTGATATATATGTCATTATTAATTATGTTCATATGTATTTTTAATATCATGATGATAAAGACATAATCAACTACATAGTTCAATACCATTATCAAATTTATTGAAATAAAAGAGTGATAAACCAGAAAAATTTGTTTTATAACTTTTCTTATTCTTATTAGCAATGAAAGATATGTTTCTCACTAATTCTATGCATTCCCTTTTTTCCAACTTAAATTAATTGTTAACAATGTCCATTATTCAAATTGTCATAATATTTATTGTTTGAATAATTTTTTTTAAAAGACATGCTAAAAAAATGTTATCCCATATAGTAGTTGAGTATCTTAAAGTGTAGGTATCGATGATTTATTCCATAGTAATAAAAACTCAACAAAAAAATAAAGTTAAAAACATATTGAAGTGATTTCGTATTGAAAATATCTCCAAGTGAGATCAACACAAATCTATTTTCAAAACATCTACATTACTTCTATCTAGGAATAAACTATTTCACAAAGAATACACTATTTCATATCTATCATGCATTGATGCTGTAAAGAATTCTTTTTTGTAAACCATACGTTAGTTGATTTGTATTTAATCCAACTTAAGTGATTCTAATGGCATTCCTTAATAACCAGATAAATATGTTAAACATTAATTTCAAATGAAATTTTGTAAGTATCATACATATTTTTATATATACATATACATATTGTGTGTGTGTGTGAGTGAGTGAGTGATATATAGATTGAAAATTTTAAAAAATAAATTTGTTAAAAATAAATTTTTAAAAAACGTATTGTCTTTAGTGCTTTTAGGATAATCTTATCTGAATATTTACAAATTTTTCATATTATTATAGAGATGATAAAAAAAACTTTAAAAATTACTACAAATCTATAATACTCTTTGTATTTGGCAAAAAAAGAAGAAGAAAGAAGGTCAAACTCACTTTTAAACAACGACGTACAGTGATGCCTCTTGTCATTCATAATGTGATATTAAAACATATCTCGAGCTTATGACGAAAAAAATCTCATTCCATAAAAGGTAGGATAATCCCATCAAAAAATTAGAATAATAACACATATTATTAGTCTTTCAAAAGTTGCTGCCATATACCAATATAACATGTTTCAATCGAAAAATTATGCATGTGAAGTGTAATGCAATTGTCCTCCCTTATATAGTCCAATGTACATGGGGCAGGGTTCGATCTCTGTAAGCCTCATCCCCTCCCCAAGTTTCCTATAGGATACTGTAGATTAAAATTAACAAATCAAAAAATAAAAAAAAAATATTGTGCTAGCAAAAACTTAAATTTGTTCGTTCAGACACTAAGAGTACAAAATGCCGAAAGACCATAATTAATATTGAAGAAAGTAGTTTGGAGAGGTAAAAGACATGATAAAACAATGATATATACTGAAAAGTTCACTAATTTTACCAGAAAGTTAACGTGGTGCAGTTGGTAGGTCGGGTGCACAACTTACCTCTTCAGACCCAGAGGTGCAAGGTTCGAATGATGGGGGCGGCAGGTGAATAAAGAGAAATTGATTTCTTTATCCGTCAGGTTTTTTAGCAAGGAAACAAATTTGTCGCCAAAACAACAATTAGCGAGGAACAACAATTAGCGAGGAAAAAGTTCGTCGCCTTTTGCAACAAATTGACAGAATTAACGAATGGTATTTGAGAGGAAAAACATTAGCGAGGAATTTTTTTTTCCTCGCAAATACCTTTTGCGACAAGGTTTTAGCGAGGAAATTTTTCCTCACTAATACATTTTGCTAGGAAATTAGATGCTTTGGCGAGGAAACTGAATCCTCGCTATAGCCCGTTCGTGTTGTAGTGCTTCAATCTCTATATTCTCTAGCAGTTATATGTCTTCTTTCCTTATGAAACTTTTCCAGACAATAGAAATTAGAAAGAGATTGTCCTTATCTCTCTCCTTCTTCAATTTACGTTCCTATTGGAGATAGATATTGTGAAGAAGAGAATTCCACAATTTTTGATAGACCCGAAACCCCTGTTTCTTGCATCCCTTCTTTCTTCTTGTTTTTACATCGCCTCGTTTTTCTTTTCAACGTAGAAGTTAGGGAAATGATTCCATGTGAAAAGAACACCTTTTAAGCTTTTAGCAAGAGAGAATTGCTTCTAAGTCCCTTAAAAATCAAGGAATAATGTAATTAGCCCAATAAGAATATAATACTTCAATGAAGCTCAATTGACTAATGTAATTCTAATTAGGTTGTGTTTGTTATCATCAAATCAAGAAACTTGGGACTAATTCTAGGATTGTTGGTCGCGGGCCAGTATTCTGCCCACGTGGGTCGAATCGTGGCGCTTGGACTCTTGTATGCTTTGGTATAAGGAAATAGAGTTGCGCCTTTACCACTACCTATGGGTTTTGGTAAGATGGTAAGTACTTGATCCAACAAAAAACTCTATAACCCCTATATATATATAAATGTATATATGGCAACCACCCAAAAAAAAAATAATAATAAATTGCTCTAAGTCTCCTTTACATAAAATAGGCTCCATTGAAATTTAGGAGTCACAAAATAGACCCAACAGTGAAATACATTGATTATCAACTCTCATAGCCCTTAATCCATAAGGGTACGTTTGGTTCGATAGAATGTGTTGGTCCAAATAGCAACTCGAGAGGGGGGGGTGGGAATTGGGTATCTCAAATATAACGTGGAATTTTAAAAAAACTAATTGCAATCTATTCAACTACAATTCCAATTTCAATGAAATACTATTCAACTCATGCAATATTGATATGCAAGATGGAAAGTAAAGAGAGTAGGGAAGAGAGAATCGAACGCAAGGATTTATAGTGGTTCGGTCCGCAATTTCACGACCTAGTCCACTCCTCAAGTGTCCAACTTGAGATTTGATGCACTATCTTCAATAGTTACAATCTTCTAGCTTCGCGGGTGCTAAACAACATTTACAACAAGCAATCTATCCCTAATCGCTCTGACTAACCCAACTAGTTTTGACTCCAGTGCAAGTAACACCTAACTCCAAGTGATTTTCTCTCCAAAACCACTCACAAAAAGATTAACTCTCACAAGAGTATGAATAACGGTGTACAATCCCTTTTACAATTTTTGGCTCAAGAACAACACTCAAACTAATATTCAAGATGTATGCACGGAGTTGACAGATAAAGAATGGTAAATGCTGATTTTGTTCTTCTTGCTTTTCTGTCTAGCTTCTTTTCTTTTTTTGATTCTATTTATGCTTGGAGTGACGAGATAATTGAAGGCAGCTCCACTAGCCGTTGGAGCAATTTGTGTAGCCAATAAATCTTGCTCTGAATTGTTTCCTTCTTCAACTTTGAAACCAATATACCAATTCTCCATCCAGTACTAGCCGTTAGTATATATTCTAGTAGCCAATCAATTCTTTGCTTTCCTTTTTCTTTGCCACTAATCTGCAAGCCATGTAAAATATGAATTAAATTATTTCCATTACCCGTTGGAGTTAAATCTCACAAATCGTGCAACCAATAATTCCTTTCATTTGAAGCATTCTCTAGCCAATAAAGTTAGGAGAAGATTTGTCCTTAATCTTCCTCCTTTCAATTTATCTTGACTATTGAGATATTGATTTGCTGTAGCAATGTGCCCATGTGCACTTCAACCAAATCCTACAAAAGAAACATTAACTCAAATGAGTAACAAATATCACAATATTAATTATATTTCTTCTTCAATAAAATATATTTGTTATCATCAAAATCAACAAGGTATTCATAAAAACCTTTGGGCTAACAATCTCCCCCTTTTTGATGATGACAAATCATGAATGATTTGATTCAAATAAATTCTGAAATAAAATTGTAACAAAAGAATTAAGATACTCTCCCTGAGTTTATGCATCATTTGCTCGAGTTTTTTTCTCCCCCTCTAGCTTTCACAATATTTCTCCCCCTTTGTCATCAACAAAAAGAGCGCAGGAAGAATCGACAGAATCCTCGATCTCCTTCCAGCTTAATTTCATAATATTTCTCCCCTTTGTCATAAAAAAAATAGGGGAACCATTGTTGATGATACTCCACAAAAGTCATCACTGTTATAGGGATTAATTAAAACTCCCTCCAGCTTGCATTCTCGGATCGCATCGCAGATCAAACCAATATAATGCATGTGTCAATCCACACATGTTAAGCCTTCTTTGCTGCTCTAAAAATTCAGGCTTCATGAATAACTCATAAGTTGTCTCTACTTGAAAAACTTGTTAGCAATATGAACATATGAACAATATTCCAAGAAACATTAATTAGGAGGACTAAGAAAGACAGAATACTGTAAAGTAGTTATCCAATTGAAAACAATTGGAAAGGATATTTTCACAAAAGCTTTGAGCAGGTTTAAAAAAATTCAAAAGTGCAGAGTCGATCAATCTACATAATAAGGGAGGAAGGTTTTTGAATCTTATGTCTACATAAATCCAAGGGCCCAAAATTACCCTCATAATCCTACGGCTGAATTGAGTTTTGAGGTTTCCTAATTCTTACAATCTCTCTCTCTCTACGTGTGTGTCTGCGTAGCTTAGAGATACAACATATCAAACGCCTCTTTGCACCATTGACGACCTCTGCCCCTGAAGTTCTTCTATTAGCAGCCCCTCTGCAGGTTTCACATTCCTTAATTTTTTTTATAGCCCCAATTGGATTATTTTAAGTCACTATATCTTCTAATTTTAGATGAAGTTGATCTAGGGTTGGGAAATCATCTTATTAATATAAGTTTGATTGTGAGTGAAAAACGTAAGGAATTGTTGTGTTAGCTAATAAAATGGGAAAAAGGAAACATATCTTCTTATTTTTTAAGTAATACAAAACTTTAAAAAATTTATATTGCATTCAAAGTTTTTGTAAGAATGCCTAAATAGAATAAAAAAATATGCGACCACCTTTCGTTTACTCTCCTTTCAGTCATTCATCTAATAGCTGAGCCTAATTTGGCTCATCTTCTCAACATTCAAAGCTATTTCATCCTAACGACAGTAAATTCTTAGGGGTTTTTTTAACCACCTAAAATATGGGGGTTTGACCTTAGTTTTTTTTATACCCCATTAGTAGTTGTTTATTTTTTCAGGTTAGGTATTCGGAACTCTATGAATTTTATATTGCATTCAAGTTGTTTGTAAAAATGCCTAGATGATATAAAGAAACATACATTTACCTTTTGTTTACTATCCTTTTGGCCATTCACCTAACAGTTGGGCCTACTTTAGCTCCTCAT
>BPLS01028171.1:76647-89862 GCA_019656275.1 Rhododendron kiyosumense
ATTTAGCGAGGAATTTAAACATTTAGCGAGGAAAAAATTCCTCGCAAAAAATCAAATTAGGCGAGGAATTTATTTTCCTCGCTAATACTTTTTGCGACAGGGTTTTAGCGAGGAAAATTGGCGACAAAATTTTTCCTCGCTAATACATTTTGCGAGGAAATTAGGTGCTTTTGTGAGGAAACTAAATCCTCGCTATAGCCCTTTCGTGTTGTAGTGCAACCTCTCAACTTGAGTGTAACCTTTGGCTACCAAGAGTACTTTGTAACGTTCTACGGAGCCATCTGCTTTTAATTTAGTTTTAAAAACCCATTTACAACCGATCGATTTTTTGCCAGGAGGAAGAGGGGTAAGAACCCAAGTGTTATTGCTTTCAAGGGCATGGAGTTCGTGAGAAATGGCATCACGCCAGTGGGTGTGATTGATGGCTTGACTATAGCTAGCAAGAAGGATCATGCGAATGTGATAAAGCCGAAAGAAAAGCAAAGTGAGATGGGAAAGATGTGAGTAGGAAATAACATCACTTAATGGATAGATCGTACCTGAAGACTGTGGTGGAACAGTGGTAGAGGCAGAGGTGGCAGCGGGAAGTGTAGGACAAAGGTAGTCCTGAAGACAACCCAGAGGGCGATGAGCTCGGGATGGTCTAGAGGGAATGGTTGAGGAGGAGGGTTCCAGGGAGTTGGCGTGGAGGTCGGATGGGATGAAGTGGGTAGGGGGCCGACAGGGGGTTAGGCTGAGGGGTTGGGGACGGGTTAGGGGAGCTGGAGGTGGGTGTAGCGGAAATAGGCGGAGTGGGTAGTGAGGGTGGATTAGGAGGAGTGGTTAGGTCGGGTGGACCAGGAGAGGTGAGAGGTTCAGCTGGGTAGAGCTCAGTGAGACTAGGGGACGGGTTTGCGGGGGGTGGAATATAATGGGGGCTGGTGGTGAGGAAGGGAAAAATATTCTAAAAAAAGGTGACGTCTCGAGAGATAAAAAATGTGTTCGTGTCGAGATTAAAAAGGCGGTATCCGCTGTGACGGGGAGGATATCTCAAAAACACAAAAGGGACACCGCGGGGTTGAAATTTGTCGCGGTCTACACAGAATGTCTGAGCATAGCAGAGACATCCAAAAACACGTAAAATTTTGTAATTTGGGGCTCGGTGATAAAGGCATTCATATGGTGAGACATTTTTAAATTTTTTTGTGGGAGTGCGATTAATAAGACAAACTGCTGTTAAGAAACACTCAACCCAAAATTTGATTGGAAGATGGGCTTGGAAACGTAAGCAGCGTGCCACATTTAATAGGTGACGATGCTTACGTTCAGCAACGCTATTTTGTTGAGGGGTATCAACACAAGTTAGTTCTTGTAAAATTCCATTATTATGAAATAATTTTTGAATGGGACGAGATAGAAATTCGGAGCCGTTATCAGAATGGAAAAACTTAACTCGGGCATTGAATTGTGTTCTGACCATGTTGAGAAAAAATTCGATTTTGGAAAGAGCATCTGATTTGTAACGCAATAAATGCACCCAAGTAGTACATGTGCAATCATCAACGATTGTAAGAAAATAACGTGCCCCACATGTTGAAGGAGTATGATAGCCACCCCAAATGTCAATAAATATTTGATCAAACGGAACAACACTTTTATTGAGAATAATTTCAAAAGGTAATCTAGTATGTTTCCCACGCAAACAGGAGTCACAAGGACAAGCATTATTAGTAGAGGTTTTAACAAGAGAACGAGGTAAACTAACGGGTGTGGGATGACCTAATCTTTGGCGCCATAGGGTGGAGTCATCGGTTGGAGCTATAAGGGCAGTGGAAGGTGGTGTGAGGAGGTAGTACAAGGCATTGCATGTCTCACCCGCTCCAATCACAGTCTTCGACTTCAGGTCCTGAAATAGGCAAAAAGTAGGAAAAAAGAAAACAATGCACTTAAGGTCACAACATAATTTTTGTACAGCTAATAAATTGAAACGAAAACTAAGGACATGCGATACATCAAAAAGAGTAATGGAAGGGGTTACAATTATAGTTCCTGTATGAGAGAAAACATGAATAGAGCCAGAGGCGAATCGGATTGGCAAAATTTGATCGGTAACTATATATGAGTTAAAAAGGGATAGATGGGGTGTCATGTGAGAGGAAGCCCCACTATCAATAATCCATTCATGTGAAATAAAATTGGTATTACCGGAAAAAAATGCAGATGGATGTTCGTAAAAATCATATGCTTGGGATGCTTCGGCGGGGCTCAAGTGGGGATTGAAATTCATGACGGACGATTGTGCTGCATAATTGGACTGGTTAGATGGTGGACGCGAGGGTCGGTTGACGAACCAATCGGGGTACCCAATAAGTTGAAAACAATCTGACTGGTGGTGACCCGTTTGGTTGCAGTGTGTACAATAGGCATTGGGATCTTTGCTTCCACGAGTGTGCGGTTCCTGCTGTATGTCCCCGCGTGGAGGATAAGCCCCACCGCGGCTATCTCCCCGTGGTTGATTGGGACGAGTTATAGGTAGTTGCCGAGGGGATTGTTGTTGTCGGATTGGAGGGCCTGCATAGGGAGGCTGCCGTGCTTGAGGAGAGTTGAAGTTTTTGGGTTGGTTTTGTTGGTAGGGCCGTTGGTCGTGAGAGTTCCGCTGTTGGTTATTGTTAGAGATGGACCGAGACGGCTGAGGCGCAAACCTTTGACTCATCATTGCAGAGTCCGCTTGGATGGGTTGAGTAGTCGTTGGAGGCATCTTGGTTTGTTCTTCCGAGATCAATAAGCCGTAGACCTTCCCAATGTCGGGGAGCAGGTCCATGGCAAGGATATGAGTGCGAAGGACATGGTAAGGTTCATTGAGGGCCATTAAGGGTTGATAGACTCGTTCGTTTGATACCCTTGTTCGCCATGCAGTAGTGGTGTTGCATGTGCAGGCCCGAAGGGGAGTGATTGCATCAAGTTGGTCCCAAAGAGTTTTGAACTTGTTGTAATAGTTGGTAATGTCCAGATTAACTCCTTCTGAATTTTGAAGATGGTGACGTTGTTGCCTTGGGTAAATCTAGACTCAAGATCACGCCATAGCTCATACAGTGTGCGGCAGCTTGTTAGGCTTGGAGTGATGTTGTTGTTAATGTTTTTCAACAACCATGAGAGGACCATTGTAGAAACTCGTTTCCATAGAGGTAGAATATCGGGATCTGAGGGACAAGTTCGGGTGTTATCGATGAAACCCAATTTATTTTTGGCACAAAGGGCCATCGTGATTGAACGGCTCCAGGACCCATAGTTGGTAAGAGGGGTGCGGGGTTGATCGGCTGAATGAAGAAAGTAAGGAGAAGAGAGATCAGAAATAAGTTTCTGAACCTTTTCTTGTGCCTCAACCATGTCGGTAAAGATGACTTTGAGGCTGAAGCTATCGAGTTCTTCCAATTCTGTGGTGGGTTTAATTTCGTGGAGAAGGCAGAGTAAGAGAACGTAGACCACACTATGATACTATGTTAAATTGTGTATTTGGTGTTGGAATCAATTGTTTCTCATTGAAAAATTAAGTCAGGATACAACCACACATATAAAGGAAAATGACACAACATATTAGGAAAGAATAAATATGAAAAGACAATGATTATACGCAATCCCGAGATTATGGAATTGAGATCCTAATTGATTGTTTCATTGTGCGGTGCTAATTGATAGTTGCCTTCTTTTGCATAGTGTCCGCTAATAGTATGAAGTATCGTGAAAGTAACTACCATTTTTCATTAGACAATGAAACTTTTTCAGAATGGTGTAGGGAAATGTATATTGAG
This sequence comes from Rhododendron kiyosumense, assembly GCA_019656275.1. Taxonomy (NCBI): domain Eukaryota; kingdom Viridiplantae; phylum Streptophyta; class Magnoliopsida; order Ericales; family Ericaceae; genus Rhododendron; species Rhododendron kiyosumense. The sequence goes on from BPLS01028171.1 coordinate 80,436, forward strand.
ATGGAAGAATGCTTTGGTGTTACACCTTTTTTAGAAGTTGTCTTCTGTTGCTTTGAGTTTTGTGTTAATCTGAATACGGGCATTGAAGAATCACTCCTTTTTTGCCACAGAATTTAGATAGACCTGGAATTTGCTTCTGCGCGAGGACAACATATGATGATAACACAATTACTAATGCAGTAGAGATCTACAGTGCTCAGAGGTATTCTCTTTTGCCCTCGTGTTGTTGTTGGGATCTATTCACTTACTGAGGTTGAATCTTATGGAATTATGATGCTTCCCTCCCCCCCCCCCCCCCCCAATAGTGGTGCAGTTCATTTCACAGCTGCCAACAATGATTGTGGAGTTAGTGACTTTGATATGGAAAAATTTCAGCTTTCTAAACATTTCCACTTTCCTTGGCCAGTGAATGTAAGCTCCCTCTCCCTCTCTCCCTCTTCGTAGAGTTTAGATAAGTTAAAAAGTTCCCGTCTTTTTGGTGGCAGTATTTTCCATCACTTGATCGTAGTGATTTATGTTTGAATAAGGACCATCTGAACTGCCATTTGCAAATATTGTCATGTGATTATCCTGTTTATTTGAACTTTGAGTTTACAGTCGAGTCACAGCCTATATGTCTAAGGTGGGATAGTTTTAGGTATGGGAAAAGAAGAAGACGGATCTGTGTCTTCTTTTTTTTTTTGGTCTCCCTCCTCCCCAAGATGAGTCTTTCCTATGGGGCTGAGTTGAAGACGTAAAAGGAGAATTTGGTATCAAAGTAAGTGATTTTATGTTTAAGGTTTTACAGCTAAAGGTGTATCTAAAACAACACTAGAACCATCACTTTTTATTTTGTCTTCTGGTGTGGGGGTGTGAATCCTGATAATAAGTCTGCGTTGAAGTGGTAGTTTGGAATTTGCAATTTTTATTTATTTATTTTTATTGCAGCACACTTCCATGAGTCCTGATGGTAAACTCCGTATAATTGTTGGAGATAACCCAGAGGGTATGTTGGTGGACTCCGGAACTGGGAAGGTAATTTGTCTGTTATTGCTTTCACCCTCTCTCTCTTCTGAAGTATTTTTAGTAAGCAGTGTAGCCTGAAAAGTTGGTATAATTTGAATTTTGTTACTTTTTGCAGATGGTTGCGTCTTTGGTTGGTCACTTGGATTTCTCATTTGCATCAGCATGGCACCCTGATGGCCTCACCTTTGCCACTGGGAATCAGGACAAAACCTGCCGGATTTGGGATGCCCGAAACCTATCCAAGTCAGTGACGGCTTTGAAGGGGAATCTCGGAGCCATCCGATCGATTCGCTACTCATCCGACGGCCATTTCATGGCAATGGCAGAGCCTGCCGATTTCGTCCATGTTTTCGATGCCAAAAGTGGGTATGAGAAGGAACAAGAGATCGATTTCTTTGGCGAGATATCTGGCATGTCTTTCAGTCCTGACACGGAATCGCTCTTTATTGGAGTGTGTGATGCTACTGGAGTGTTGGACCGTAGATATGGTCTTCTTGACAGTACATATGGTGACCTTACATATGGTGGCCTTCTTGAGTTTGGCCGACGAAGGAATAACTCATGCCCTGATTCTATCATTTGAGTGGGTGATTGGACCTCTCTGCAAATAAGTTTACAAATAAATATGCAAAGGGGGGTCTCGATCCCATTCTATCATCTCAGTTTGGCATAAAAATGTAATTAATGTGTTGTGGGATTTAAGTTGTTAGTGTTCTTTTAGTAGGAGTGTTCTGTTTGGAGTGATCATGAGTTGTCAGAGGCAGGGTTTTATAGAAGGCTGAGAAGCGTTGGTCGTGCAAACGGAGAAACTTGAACTGGGATTACTCAAAGATGTGTTATTTCATGTCCTGATTTTGACATATTGTAATGGTTGCATTTTTTTGGGATAACTATATGCGTATATTATGTAATGATAAATCTTTTGTAATGGTTATTTTTATAAAAATCTTTGTAGACTAACTTCTGTATGGAAAATATGGAAAAGACCCATTCAAGAGATTCACTTCTGACCTTCAAAACTTAGGAGCCGGCCCTAAGAAAATACACGACGCCAGTTCCGAAGATACCCCTGCGTGAACACCAAACTCTCCTTGACCTCCTCCATTATCACTCCTTCATCTCCCCCATTCGCATCAACTACAATGTTTTCTCTGCTATTTTTCATTCAGGAGAGATAAATTCTGTAATCCAATCGGACGAATCGGGGGTTGGAGTAGTGCCCTAATCACCGCTTGTGCACAGAAGGGATAAGCCACCGTCGGGTGAGCATCCAGATAGATTGTACTGTACACTTTTTGGTGTTCTACTTTACAAGTATAACATATATTAATTTGATGCATCTATGCGAATGTAATTTTTCCTTGTTTCCCTAATTTTAAGTTTCAATTGGTGTAGGTCTTTAAATTATTATTATTTCTTATTTCTTATATATGATAAGTATTTATTTTAACTTGGTGGTGCAGTCAATGTCTTTTGTGCATTTAGTGTAGTCTTATATGATTTTTTTCCAATTTTTGTCTATATTGCTATATTTTTCTTCCTCTCGTCAAGACAGAAGATTTTGAGATATTAATTAAATTATGAGGAAAAGCTAAAACATTAAATAATATGCTTGTCCTTCCCAAAAAGTAAATAAGTTCAAACAACCTATTGGTATGATCAGTGTAGTAGGACATGCTTAAGAAGTTTCGAGAAAAAATCAACGGCCAATCTGTACATAATTCGTAGCAGTATAAAATATTTGCATTAATTTATAGTCTGCAATGGGCTAGAGTAAACTGTATATAGTGTTAATGTTTCTAAAATTTTCCTTCCCACAAAGCTGTTTTCTGCTTCTATTTTGTCCTAATGAATATCATGGCTAATAGTTTCTTAGATAATTACAATCAATATATTTTGTGCAACCTCCAGGCATCTTGCACGAGTATAATATATATACAACAGGGAAACCTAATGTTGTGTTTTACTTTTGCCCCTTTCATCAGTAGTTTGCGTTGGAAGTTACGGGCGCGTTTGGGTTGCTGAGGAGACATGCAAGAGTGCGCTGGAGTAGCCTCCTGCTTCCAAGTGCAAAACTTCTTGTTCCATTTAATAAGTTGAAGACTCATCTGATAATGATGCTTTCTCTATTTGGGCTGTAAGGAGGAGAATGTTCCTAATTTCCAAGTTTGTGTTTTCAGCCAAAATTGCTTTAATAATTTTGGATGCGAGCTTGACTTGACATTGGAAAACTTGTTTGTCTTTTGTATTCGTATATATGTTTATGAACCTTTTTGTGAGGTTTCTTCTAGGACAACTATTTTGCAAACTGTATCTCGAATATTGTTTGTGAGCTGGATCATACTAATAAATGTCGGATGAGTCCTATGATTCTAATAACAATGTTCGTGAGCTTGTGAACTCACCTAAAATATTTGAAGTTGTGTTTTTTATGCTTTTTTTTTTTTGAAACGGCAAAAATATTATTAAAGAAATTTGATAAAGGGTATATCGAGGAGAAAGAGGAGGAGAGAAAAGAAGAGTATTGAGGAGACCACGTGACATGCTTGTGTCATCCAAGTACTTTGTGGTTGAGAAGGCAATGAGATGAATTTCAATATGATTTTTACTTTTTAGATTCACAAGATCATAGAAAGAAAGAAGAAAACAAGCAAGGTATCCACTTTACAACCCCAATTTGGGGATATGGGTCTATGATCGATGTTTGTACGTGTGAAAATATTATGTGTACTACGGTGGATATCAATTGGGTATACTGTGTATTGAGAATGTTCTCTGCATTACCATCTTGTTATTTATCATTCATGATGAACATATGACTTGATACCAACAGTCACTAACTAAAATAAAGGTGATGCTTGTATTATGAGAATAACATATCTTGTAAAGTGAAAAATAAATATTTTAAAAATAAGAATTTTTGTGGAACGGGGCGGGCTAGAGTTGATTTGCTTGATGAGTGTAACTTCAATTCATTTCAAAAAAAATAAAATAAAAGAAAAATAAAAGACGAGTGTAACTTTAGAATTTTAATCAGAGATCTTTAAACACAAATATCAAAAGTTAGGGACCAGATGTCTACAACTCAAACAATGGAGACATGCTGTGCAATGCATTTGCAAATTAAATAAGTAGGTTGTGAAGTCAAATTGCATATCTATCAATATATTATAGAAATATGTGTGAGCCTCCAAAATCTTCAATAGTACTCCAAAATTATTTTTCACACATGGACTTTTAGTGCATAGAATGAGGTCAGTGCTAGAGTGCATCGAACACGAGACTAGAAAAAAATATGAAATTATCTTTTTTTTATCAATTAGCGTTGTATCAGTTCGATACACTAAAAATCAACAACAATTTGATTTTTTTTATCTCGTGCATCGATCGGGCACAGATGCTAATTTCTTAAAGGTAGTGTTTGGTTTGGAGGATCCGGGGTCCTGCCGTCCCCTTGGACAGCACAGTGGACATCAACTCAACCGGACCTCCAATTTGATTCGGTGGACGTGGCATAGTGACTAAACGATGTTGATGCTTTCGGGGTTAATATAAATTAGTCAATAGATTAGCGTCGAAGCAAAGTCTAATTGATTGCTTGGTATTAATTAACTACAGTAGATCAATTGATTTGCTAAACTGTTTAATCAATTGTGTTCAAACTGTTCGAATTGATCAGTGTGACATAATAAATTTGCAGATATCAATTAAGAGTGATGATGGTGGTTGATAGTGATTCGTGACGATTGACGCAAACACTTTGTGGTGCTCGCATCGGTACGAATCATATACCACAAATCATATTCACACCACGTCGATTCTTCTACCTTGGTTGTAGAAGAATCGCCATCTCGTCTGCATTGATAATTTATTGCTTTTATAGTAAGTAATAAACATGGAGATTAAATTCTTTTTGGCATCGGCGGAAACACTTGGTTTCTCCCTCAACCATTGTGGGTTCCATCATGCATTTATTACAGTACTCTGAATCGTTCATCTTTTAGGATTCGTCGAGTAGATCATCCATGATAAAAAAAAAAAAATTCAAATTGATCGGACATTGGTAGATGTATCAAATTTTGAGGTTTTTTTTTTTTGTAAAATGGACGGTCACGGACAGTTAATGGTTTTAATAGTTAAACTGTTTATAACTGTTCATTTTATAAAACAAAATTTAATCTTTGATATAGTTACCGATGTCAAATCAAACTCATTTTTTGTATGTATAATTTACTCGGTGTGCCCCAGAATATAAAAGTTCATATTACTGGAATAATATACAGGTGGACTCACAATGGTTGCTGCGGAAGCCACAATGTTTCGCCCGCGCCGGACATAATTTACCAGGGTTTAAAGAAGATACATGTTGTTGGTACCTCTGAAAGAGCTCAAACGGCGAGTAGAATATGCCCAGTCGAGCTTTGGCAACAAAACTAGTTGAAATAGTAAATGAGAATTGAGGAACACGCTGCCATTACATAAGCATGTTCCACTTCGGTAATTCTTGGACACCTTGAAAATAATTTTTGGAGCTGCCACTGTTCCACGGTTGTGCACCGAATTCTTGGACGATCCACCACGGCCCACTGGTGGGGGCGTGGATGGGACAAAGACGACGATTAGTTACGATCTAGATGAACAACACCATATCAAATCTTCAATAGATCGGCCCCAACAAGGCCGGACAAGTGAACGGAGGAAGGAGGTGGAGGGCACAAGTGGAGCACAGTAAGGCTAGGAGGTTAAGAAAAGGGAGACCGAAGGAAGGGGGGAGGAGAAGGTGAGGAAGGGCAGCCACTCCCACCCCCCTCTCCCAAATAAAACCCTAGAAGGAGAAAGGTTTAGAGAGAGAGGCTCTCAAGTTGAGATTGTTTATTTTAGGGAGCTCCAAATGTAGAACAATTTCGTAAAAAATTAAGTTGATCAGAAGCACATTTGTACAAAATTACTATCAATGTCAACAAAAACAAGCTTTGTTTTTTTAGAGAACAAAGATGAGAAGGTTGATCCGGTCAGAACTTACAGATATTGGATCGAGCTGATATTTCGTGTTGCCCACTCAATTTTTTTAAAAAAAAATTATTAAACAACTCGAATTATTTGTGCAAGACCTAGAATAGGCCCCACACGACGCGCGGTGGTCGGCCACCACATTTTCTGAGCGGTGACTGTAACGTTGCTCTACAATATGCGTGCACATTTGGGCTAATAATTTCTTGTGGGCCCGCACTACGCTGGAACTTGGAAGTATGTGTGTGTCTCGTGGGTGTCTTGGACATTTTCTTTCTATCCTAAAAATGCGTGGAAGAGAGGGTGGGAGAAAAGTAAAAGGAAATATTACGTGGGGCTCTCCGAGGTTTTCGTATAACACAGGCCCTTCCCCTCAAGTTTTTAAAATGACAGGAGAGACTCTCCTGTCACACATTATGAACACGGAAGACACATTTAACGATTTTAGTTTTGGAATTTCGGATAATAAGTGGAGAGAGATAAATAAAAAAATAAGAATAATAATTAAGAGTAAAGTTATTAAAAATGGTCAGAGAGAGAATCCCAAATCGAAAATTCCAAACCGAACATAGTCTTAATGACCATTTACTGATTTCTTGGCTTTTAGTACTATAGAGATAGATTACATTTGATAATGATACGATAGGACATGAATTGCATTCAAACTTGAAGGAGCAAGTTGTCGAGATGGGAGAAACTTCAACTTCAGCTTCATGGCCGCGGTTCCACACGGAAAGGAGCAACTTGCAGAGAAGGGAGAAACTTCAACTTCAGCTTCAATGCCGTAGCCCCACACGGACGGAAAGCTACAGCCTACAGATCGATCGACCATTCTATATTATATTGAGCATGTTTCCACCTACGTACCTATTCTCTAATCTAAATCTAAAACACCAATACGCATGCTTGAGTACTTTGCTGCTGTTTCCTGTGCTCTGGCAGCCTCCATCTCCATCATCGTCGTCTTATTCAAGTATATATGCTGCCTGCCCTTATAACTTTACTCTTTTTCTGTTGATTATATATAGTTTTAGATATATATCAGGGTGGATCAAGTCAGGACGTCCGGATTTGTGTTAGTTCCAAACTTTGTGCTCTAAGCCATTAAATTGTGTTTTGAATGGACTGGATTTGCGGACAATCTATTCGCGAATAGATTGTCCGTGAATCCCAACCACCAAAAACACAATTCAACGACTAAGATCGTGGTCTGGACCTAACACAAAATCCAGACGTCCTGACTTTATCCGCACCATATATATATGTATATATAGCTCATTGACACAGTTCTATTTTTTTTTGGGGGGTAATTGACACAGTTCTATATTGTTGCGATGATATTAGTATTGGCTTTCAGACCCCCAACAATATATGCTAAATTAAAGATTGGTGGATATCGATGAAAGAGTTACTGGCCTTCTCATTGGTGAATTCTATTACAATATTTAATCAACCATGCATGGAGTTCTCGAAAGTATATGTATTAACCTAGCTGGTAGTAGTTCAAAGTTTAAAAATGAGTTTGTTGATTTATTTGTCAAAGGGTAAAGACCTACGACGCCCTCAAGTCAGGCCCCTGTGCTGCAGACCGGAGCTAGGAGCAATATTCCAAAAAAAAAAAAAAAAACATAATAATTAAAAACAAAGTAATTTTCTTTTTATACCAGGCAAAACATACATATACACGTAAAAGAAATTGAGCCTTGCTATTCGCAAGGAAGATTTGCAAGAAAAACACATTTGAGCCAATTTCGGGTCTCACAAAAATCTTGAAAAATATCCATAAATTTTGAATATTATTTTATGGGGCCCTATAAAAAATCAGCTCCAACGGATATCGGTAAGTATTACTTTTGGATTCGTAAGGGCGAACTGAGCAGTTTCATCCCTACGAATCCAAAAGTAATACTTACCGATATCCGTTTGAGTTGATTTTTTACAAGGTCCCATAAAATAATATTAAAAAATTTATGGATATTTTTCTAGATTTTTGTGAAATTTGAAATGGACCCAAACGCATTTTTTCTTGCGTAGTTCCCTGCAAATCTTCCTTGCGATTAGAATTTCCGTTTGCGGAAGAGCGGAATTTGGTTGAGGAAAAATATAATTTCCATGAAAAAGGGGTTAATTCAAATTGGAGATATAAAAAGGGTAGACAATTTACGCATTTATCAAGATTTGTATTCAATACTCCTGAATGAGGGAGGAACTGATTTGGGATTTTATTGATGGTGATTGGCCATCTCTGAATGGTCGATGATTTTTCCTCCAACCAAATCAACTCTCTGGACATTACTAATAAATCCTTTTATTTCCTAGGAGTAGTGGATAGTCTCTCTTTGGTGAACCTAGGGCTAACTCAGTTGGCCAGAATTCTTACATCTCACTAGGAGATTAGAAGTTCGAATCTTCTCATTATTCTTTCCTTTGTATATGTTGGGTTTATTTCTACTCTTAATGGGGCTTATAGTTGAGTTGGGTTTATAGTGATTGGTGTCCCTTTGATGGGGTTATTTATCCTGTTGGTTTGGGACTTGGTTATCTCATGGACTCTCTCACACTATGAATGTAGTGACCCGTACTTTATACATGATGTAATGATCTTCCCTACTGATTGAAAAAAAAAAGTTTCTTTAGTGAATCGAGGGGCTTAAGGGTAGTTTAAATTATGCGAGTTGCAACACTAAAAGAGTATAATACTCTTCTAAGCTCTCTTTCAATGCATTTGCTTTCCTTTTGTATTTTTTCCATATTTGCCTCTTTATAATTTAATGGAAACTCTTTTTTTGCCGTAAAAAAAAAAAAAGAGGATAGTCTCTTTGGTGTTTGATGCTTTGTTTTGTTTTTTATAGCTGTCCCCTTGCTGAGATTTTGCTTTTGTGTTTTGGTCTCTTTAAGATTGTAATCCAGGCAAGTCCCCGAGTGGTTTGTTATGCTATTTTTTAAAAAGTGTTATAATTTAATATAATTGTAAAGATCCGATTTTTTTAAAACCAAAAATAAATGTTTTGTTTTGTTAATATTATTTTTCTCGAAAAATTATTTACATCATCACACAAATCTTATTTCCGTAATCAATTGTGTGCATGCGTATCCGGCGAGTAATTTTCCTAGTGTGTGCATGTGTTGCACTAGATCATTTTTCCAACCCAAACCCATTTCTTCTCCCTTTTTCCATTGGGAAAATGACTGGACAGTGGAGGACGAAGGCTTTATTTACCACTTTCATGGTCTACAGTTCTGAAACCACAAATGCATTGTACCATCAATTTTAATCACCAATACATGGTAAGCATAACACCAGTGAAACAGTTGGGACAATTTTGCCTTGAATTTAAAACAGCAACTGTTTGAATCAAAAGCCCCAAAACCCTCTTTCCCTTCTCAGTCTGTCAAAACACGATGCAGAACA